>RJWJ010013480.1:0-39818 GCA_004363605.1 Indri indri | reverse complement strand
ATGGCGTACCATCAGAAAAAAGACAAATAGAAATGATTGAAGGAGGTTTCCTCTGAGGAGTGCAACAAGCAATAGAAAAAGACAAGCAGGAGATTGTACTTTTTCATCATAAACTCCTGTATACTATTTGATTTTTTGCCTCATACATGTATCCTTATGTCTAAACACACACACACACACAAAGGCAGCAGCCATTTCTTCTGGAATTGACTGCAATGTAGGTCTTAATTAGTCTATACACCAATAATAGCTAAGCTTTTTTAAAGTGTTAGGTTCTCAGTTACAAGCTTTACACAGATAGTCTGAATTAATCCTCGGAGATACCCTATGAGTTAGTTACTATTGTTATCCTGATATTAAAGGCCAGGAGACTGAGGCTCACAGAGGTTAAATAACCTTCTCGAGGTCATGACGCTGGCGGTTTAGAATAGAAATAAAATTCAGACTGAAAATCCACATCCTTAACTGAAGGGCAATACTGCTTCCCATATAATTTAAGACGTCCTAGCCTGTCCTGAGGGAAAGCCTCTCCTGAAACAGACACCCCTTGAACCCCTACACATTTTTCCCAATGATTTTATTTGCAATGTTGATGTTCATTTCTTGAGATATAATAATGAAAAGAGAATGGGTTTTAAAACTGCTCACACACCTCCAAATGTCAGCACACAAATACTTCCCTGTGTTTGAATTTATACAATAAGAATGAGCATTCTGGGTGATGAATTGAGTGCCTGGTTGCTTTCTATTAGTCACTGAATTCTTGGCTTTTCAGATCTGTTACACAGCTTCAGTAAGTAAGGCTGCATATAGACTACTGAGTAGTTTCATGTAAGCATCAAACAATACTCCTGAAATGTTTTAATCATCATTTGACGATAATAATGGTATACATGATACGAATTGTCTAATTAGTGCCTGTGCATATATCAGAAAGAGAAAACGGTATACCTAATTGAATCCTACTGAAAGTTTTTGTGGTTTTTTTTTTTTTTTTTTTTTTTGTTTTAGGAAAAACTATAAAGGAGTACTCTTTATACCCCGAAATAAATAAATGAACCCTATCTTTCATTTTGTATGTTCATTTTCATTCTTCTTTAGCTGAGATGTCATAAAAACCACCCAGCTCAACACTGGAAATTGAAAATGGATATTGGAGCATGATAATGGCTCAGAATAAGAGGAGAATATCCTGGAATCACAGACATTTCTTACAAACAAACTAAAAGGAAGCAAAAAAGATAATTTACTGCTCTGTGTAGCACCAAAGCTGGCCTAGTTGATGTATTTTTTCACTTTCTCAGGGGGAAATGAATAATTGATTATCTGAATATTTCCCAGTCCCTTTCCTTGTGGAATCTGGGCATGATCTTCTTCATCACCCATGAAAGGGTGGCTCCAACTATGAGTTTCCAAGGGGCAAACAAGCAGCATTTTGCACTGGTGGCAGTAGGACCAATCCGTCCCAGCCAGGCATTCTGAGAGCACCCAAAGACCCTTGGTGACGTGCCCCTATCCCCCAGGTTCACCTCCTCTCCTGCCCTCTTCTCTTGTTCACTGGGCTCCAGCACACACACTCCATTTTTTTTACTCAGACCCTCAAGCTGTGTCTTTCTTTTGAAATCACTTTCTTCATCTTGAAGAGCTCCTTCCCAAGTTCTTTGCATATTCTGGTCACATCTCAAATGTCACCTAGTCGGAGAGATGTTCCAGGACCCTTCTCTGGGGTATACAGGTTTCTCCCATATACACACTCTATCTCATCTCTATCTTTCATTTTCTCTCTCAATGTTTAAATAATAGTTTGTTTTTGTTTTCATTTTTCTTTTTAAGTCCAGAATGGTTTTTATTCATTTCGTTCAGGTAATAGATTCTTGGTTCATAAAATGTCAGTGGATCAGGAATTGGGACCTGGCTTCCAGTTTGTCTTCTGTAGTTAAGAGACTGGATGGCTGAGAGTAGCGTTTGATTTATAAATTGGGGGGATGGAGGTAGACTCTGCTAATCAAACCTATCTACCCCTGCACACAGCTCATTGTCTGCACTGATATGACTTCATCAGTCTCCTGTCTTCATCAGCATAGCTTCACTATTCCAGGAAATATTGCTCAGAAAGATGAAAGTTGGAAATAAATTTTTCACTGCAAGAATTTTCTGAAAGACCATCAACTCCTCAGTGAAATGTATCCACCAACTGTTGCCAGAACTCCTTCAATCCGTGGCCTCAAAATCCTTACCTTGCTCTGTCCACTAATTCTAAATTATTATATCATGATTCTTACCCAATCCTAACCAAAACCTTGCTAATGCCTTGAAAGACATACCTTAAACTCTGGTTTAAAAAGCCTCAACAAATATCCTGAATTGTTCTTTCTTTTCTGAGATGCAATCAGTACTGTCTATGAGGTAGTGTTTTTTCTGACAATAGTTAAGTGATAAACTCAGCTTCCACTTATTAACAGGTTGTTCTGATAATAGTTGAGGGAGCCAGCAATGGGTTGTATGGCTTAGATTAAATCCTTCCTGCCCTTGGGGTGTCATTTATAAATTAAGGAGGTTGGACTCAATAATCATTAACAGACCTTCCAGCTTTGATATTCTTTAAGATCCTTTTGAAAGGCGATTCCTTTCTTTCTTGGTGGTCTCTTCCCAAGCTGACTGCTTCTTAAAGAAAAGGACAATCGCCTCCTGTGGCTGTCAGAAAGTAGATTCAGGTCAGGTTCCTGGGGTGGCAGGGAGTTCAATGGCTGAGTTTTCAAAAGCCAGCCTTATGCATTCCTCCTGCTTGCCACCTCAGGAGAGAAAGTGTGGCCATTGTTTGCTTTTGTCTTGCTACACAAAGGCTAGACCAGTGTTGGAGGGAAGAAAGAAGCACTGCCTTCCTGGCCAAGAGCCACACTTGTTACCTGAATGGAGCTTCCTCCCAAGGATACCTCTTTTTACCCCTATGGGGAGACCTTTGACTGCAGCCACAACAGTGAGTAGCTAATTGTTTCGAGTGCTCATTTGGCTGCACAAACAGGAGCATGCAGCCTTGTGAAGGTGAGAGCTGAATTGACCCCTCGTTTCTTTGAACAATACTAAGATGGATGATGAATGGGTATTTTGGAAACATAGCAAACACAATGATTTATATTCATGATGGGCTAAACCCAGAGGGACTTCTGGAATGGGCACATAGCATAGTTCTTTGATCTTTCAGAGTGTGAACTGAGTGAAAAAAGATTTGTAAAGCCTTTCCCTGTGAGATCTAGAGAAAAGAGGGCTGGGTTCTTTATACAGATAATTTGCTTTTAAACCAAGCCTCAGATTTGAAAGGTTGGAAAAGGCAAAATAAGTACTCAAATGTGAGGAGACCAAAGAGGGGAAAATTTTAAAACTTTGAAAATGCAATTTCTTATTGTCATCATTGCTATTATTAAAAGTTTGAATTAGGTAATCAAACACAATTTATACTGCTTAAGCATTTGTTTGACTATCTAATTCAATCATAATCAAATCTAGTTTGGGAATATTGGTACCTGGGTTCTTTGGTGATAATATGACATAACCCCATCATCATACCTCCTACCACTATCCCCATTTCTCTTTCTATTTTGTTTTTTACTTCTCTTTATGTCCCCTCGGTATATTCCTAAATGTGGCAGTTGGGTCTTTTAACTATTCTTTCAGTTCCAGTCACGGGAGGAATCAAGCCAATGTCCGCTTTCATCTGTAACATGGGAGTGCACATAACTGAAGATGTAGTTAAAGGATGGGTGGGAGAGATCCAGACACAATGTCTTACAGAGTCATATTCATTTAGTATGTTTCCTTTATCCCTCACTCCTTCCTTTCTTTTTACTTGACTGGAAGATAATCCAGGAAGTCACCACATGGAGGAAGTTCCGTTTGCCACACTTGTAATCAGCCTTTCTGTGCTCCACGAGTGATCATGTACCCTCACCTGTTTATAAAGAATATGGGTGTTTAAAATGAGAGGAAAAAAGCAGCGCATCAAAATCAAATTGCCCACTGTGATTACTTTTTCTCCCACTCTGACAAAATACAGTTTTCATTTAGCCTATTTTCATTCAGCTGGCATCTTGCGCATCACTGAAAATTAACACAGTTAACAATAGGACAGAAGTGCTCAGCCAATGCTCTGAATAATCTCATTACATATCTCTCAACAATTAGATGCATTAATTAAGTCCCCGTATCAGAGGGGATGTTGGTGAAGTGGCTCACATTTAGTCACATCTTTCTATGCTTCCTGTTCACAGAAGGAACTCTTCCTTGTACCTCAAAGGGTTTGGAATTATTACCAAAAACATAGCCCTGGATTATTCTGCATGAGTGACTTTCAAAGTCCCAGATGTTCTTCTTCCACTTCTTTTTGTAGCAAGAGAGACTATAGTATAGTAGTTTGTAGCTTGGTTTCAGGGATCAGGAAAACCTGTGCTCACATTCCAGATTATCAACTTATTATCTTTCTGACATCTCCATGCCTCAGTTTCTTCACCTGTCATAAAAGAACAATAAAAGGGGTGGTGTTGTAAAGATAAACTGATCTAATTAAGGGAAGACACATAGTGCAGTGCCTAGTCTGTAGGAAATGTTCAATCAGTCATAGACAGTAGTAGTAGCAGCAGCACCAATATAATTTTCACAATGGAGGCAACATGGTATATCAGTAGAGCAAGGTCCTGGTAAACAGAAAACCTGGGCTCTGGTCCTGGCTCCTATTAGCTGTTTTGACCTCTTTGTCTCAAGTGTCCTTTACTGTGCAAGATTGTTGTGAGAATTAACTGTGATAATAGACGTAAATGTACTTTGTAAACTATACACATATACATGATTAATGTCATTATAAACTCATTGCTGAAGGTCATTGTTTTTTCCAAGTCTCTCAATAAGGTAATTGTAAAAGCATCTACAAAGTATAAATTTCTGTTTGTCACTATAATTGTCAGAGTTAAAGCTCTTTGATTGCAAAGAAAAAAAATCAAATCAAGCTGCTTATGTAAAAATGATGTGGAAAGAATAAGGTAAAGTGTATCATGGGTATCCATTCATTTAAAAATGTTTATTGAACACTTATTCTGTTCCAGAGAGACTATGCTAGGTGCTGAGTCAAATCCTTTTTTTTTCTTTGTTTTTTTTTAGAGACAAGAGTCTCACTCTCCTGCCTGGGCTAGAGTGCTGTGGCATCAGCCTAGCTCACAGCAACCTCAAACTCCTGGGCTCGAGCAATCCTACTGTCTCAGCCTCCCGGGTAGCTGAGACTACAGGCATGCGCCACCATGCCCGGCTAATTTTCTCTATTTTTAGTTATTTGGCCAACTATTTTTAGTTGTTTAGTTGATTGCTCAAGCAATCCTCCCGCCTTGGCCTCCCGGAATGCTAGGATTACAGGCGTGAGCCACTGTGCCCAGCCATGGTGAGTCAAATCCTTTACTCAAGGCATTAATAACATATGTGAGATAAGAAAATGAAAATTAGGTTGGGACATAGGTAAATGTGGTAAACAAATAGATTCAAGTATATTTACAAATCAAGAAAATAAACAGAGGCTACGCATGTAATGGATAGGATGTAACTACAGAAAGTACCTGGGAAATGGTGCGATACCACAGAGGAGAAAGTTTTTGGCCAACGCTTGAAGGAAGAGCCCAGGGAAATCTTTGTAGACAGAGGGAATACATATTTCCAAGTCTCTAAGGCAAGAAAGAGCTTGGGAAATCAGAGACACTGAAAAGCATCCAGTGTGGAAGAGGCTTGATGCAACGTGCGGGTAGTGACTCAGCTCTGGGCAGAGGCCACAAATCCAGCTCATTCATTCATTCATTCATTCAACCCATATTTATTGAGTGCCTACTCTGTGTCAGGCAGTGCTCTGAGCCAGACAGATAAAGTTTTTCCACCACGACTGAACCCCATGTTCTAATAAGAAATGAGATAATTTTAAAAATAAATATACATAAAAACCCAAGGATTTGTCATCATATAACTAGTGTTCAACTGAGATATTCTAAGGAGTACATGTGAATAGAGAGGGGAAGGGGACATAAAATGGAGCCCAGGGAACAAGTACAGGAAAAGAAATCAACCAAGAAGAATAAGAGGAGTATTCTGAGAGGGAGGAGAGTAATGGGAGAGGACGACATCATAGAAATAAAAAAGAAAGTCAGGGAATGAGTGGCTGAAAGTGGCAAAGCATGCACAACCAGTCTGCCCAGCTCCAGGGACTGGAAGATCAGTACACTTTGTCTTTCTGGGAGGCTGCCTAGTTATTTCTACCGCTCATCTCTGCACGTCTCCTCCACTTTCCTATTTCTCTTGAAAGATTGACCTCTTCTGGTGAGTCCTGGCTACCACACGGTCCTCCAGAACTTTGGTTTGCATGGCCTTTGGCTTTGTTTCCTGCCACCGTCTTCCAGCCCCAACTCTGCCATTATCAGCCACAGACTCAGCTTCTCAGTATCCCAGTTCAGAACTACTGGGGAAGAGAATCTGATTGGTTTGCCTCGGATCAGGTGTTGACTTCTGGTCCATCCATCTGGGACCAAAGTGAAGGCAGTCTCCACGGTACCTGGTGCTATCTAACTAACTCCTCTCCCTTCAGAGGGCTGTGGGTGGGGAAAACGTGTAATTTTAAAAATTGGAGCATGATCTGGGCAGGTGCCCCAGATGGGCCTCTGAACACTGTTACATGGCACTCTCTCAAAACACTCGTGGATGCTTCTGTGTCTAATAACAGAATCATGATTTCCACTGTGAGTGAAACCACAAGTAAGTATGGTGTTACAGTGTACGCACCATATCAAGGGATAGCAGACTCAAATACTGACTCAAATACAGAAGGTAATACACAGGAAATATTATAATAAATAATGCAATAGTGATGCAACAGAGAACAGTGGGGACTGTGGCAATGCAGAGAAAAATGACTTATACAATGGGGACAGCCCCTTCTCCCCTCCAGCAGAAGACTGTCATGCAGGAATATGGGCTTGGTGTTTGTCAGATCTTCTGATTTTTCAAAAACTTTTAAGAAATGAAATGTAGATTGTGATGCAAAATTGTAAAAATCTCTCCATTTTAAAACATAGGCAAGTCACCAAAACAAATAAATAAAAATCACTTTGACCACTACTGCAAAGGGCAAACAGAGTAAGTCTGCAGACAGAATCCAGCCCATAGGTTGTCTGCTTGACAGCTCTGCTCTAAATCTTACGCTGGAGGAGTTGGAGAAATGCCTGAAAATCCACTCGTTAGGGAAGATTTAGAATGTTGTCATTACTGTTATGATTATTACCGCTAAGAGGATGTTCCAGGCACCATCTCAAGTATTTTAAACATGAAATCTCATTCAACCCCAAGACAAAAGTAGTTACCCTTCTTACATTAGAGAGAGAAGAGGATGAGAGAGGTTAAGAAACTAGTCCAACTAAGTGGACTACTCATTTAGCCAAGCAAATTTTGTTAGTGATGAAGTGGGAATCTGAACCCAACTTATCCTACTCAAAAGCCTGTACCTTTTACCAAATTACTTAGGTTCCATTAAGTAATTTTTAGAATGCCTTCTCTCCCTAACAATCCAGGATTTTCTTAACCCTCCTGCTGAGGCACACAAGACACTCAAGTTCGTTCTAGTTTAGAGTGGTTTTATCAGTGGGCAAACCGTCTTTGGAATGAGCTGCTCTCTCACTGCCAGACCTACCCTTTAGGGGTCCCCTAGAATCCCTTTTGTGGGGAAGTCTCCCCAAGTAATTCCGAGCAACTGCGGTTTCAAGAAAAGAACATTTTTAGTATGATAATCACCACGAAATTTTCAGTTCCTTTACTTACTCTTTCGATTGCTGGTGGGGGAAGTGTCTGAAAGAGTGGGGTTGGGCAACATGGTGTGAAATAGGAAGGAAGTGATTCATATACACGTTTATGTATGATTCAGACAGAAGCTGACAGATGCTTAGAAAATCCGCTAGAAAATGGACAAAATCATAGAGCCCCAAACACATTTGTTTAAAAATCTACAGCTCTGCACAGCGGAGACCCAAAGAAATATATGAACAGGAAACGTACTGGTGAGGCTTGGAGGACCCATCCTCCTCTGGACTGCTGGTTAATCTGTTCTTTGCCCTGATTCAGGCCGGCTGGCTCTAATTTTGCTCCTGATTTAGGCCATCAGTAATTAAATCACTGCCCTGGCTCTCTGTTGCTAAAAAAGATTGGGTTTTAAAATAGATCCCTTGCCTAGCGGATTCTTGTGGATCTGGGCTTTTCATCCAATTCTGATAAGCTTTCTGCCACTGGGGCAGTTTCTCTCCCGTCTCTGTTCATTTAACAGGGAAAACTGATTCCTTGGAGCTCATTGGTGCAGCTTGCAGCTCTAAGTCATCCAGGGGAGCTAACACACATCCCAAGGATGTTTGGACTGGGAAGGAATGGTCTCAACCTTTTCACTGGACAAGCATGTAAACTGAGGCCCATTAAACAGTATGATTTTCCAGCAGCGACAAGAAGAACCTACACCCTGAACTAGAGCCCAGTGTTCCTTCCAGTTCTTTGTGCTGCTCTAGGAGGCACTCAGTAAATATCCACCCTTGGAAGGAGGCAAAGACTCATACTGCAGCATGATCCTTCCTAAATAAATCTATTTGCCTTTATGCCAACAATAATTAACATTTACAGAGAGCACTTACTATGTGCCAGGCCCTCAGCTAAGAACCTTGCAAGTGACGCATCGTTATGTCATTCAATCTGCTCAGAAAATGCCCATGCTTCCACTTTGCAGGTGAGGCCTCTGAAGCTCAAGGTGCTTCAGTACCATATCCAGTGGTGTGCAGTGAGTGCAAGGCAGAGCCACGACTTGAACCCAGGACTCTGACCCTCAAGCTGTCTTCCTGACCATATGCCACGCTGAGGCTGACAAGTGACATTTTCTAATCTCTCTGTTAATTCAGGTTGACTGAGAGCTTTGCTGTGTCCTCCTGACCATGAGAATCAGCATCACCTGGGAGCTCGTTAGAGATGTAAAAACTCAAGCCCCCATCTCAGGCCTACAAAATCGGAATCTGCATGTTTATAAGGTGCTCAGAAAAGGCACAGTCAACACATTTTATGTTTGAAAAACATTGCCATAGGGGCTCTTCCACAGGGAAGCATAACTGTGAGAGTTAGAAATGCTTTTCAAGAGCATCTGGCCAAATATACTGATTTCCTGAAAAAGAAACTGAGGCTTAAAGAGCGACTCATTGGGCCCAGCTTCTAGATCCTTGAAATCCAGGGCATGTTCTTTGGACAACAATCCTGAGTGGACTGTAAAAGTGGGATGTGTTCCCTATACACCCCCTTGGCCTTGCTACCTACCCTCCCACTCCAGGTACTAGGTAGGGGCAGAGAGCCACAGCCCTTCATCTCCAAACCACTCTCACCAAAGAGAACAACAGAACTGTATGTAGTTCAGGATCATCATCGAATTCCATTTCTTACATATTCTTATTAAATTCAGACCCAGCTAAGAAGATAAAAAAAAAAAAACCACTATATTCAGAGAGTTGATATTTTTCCTCCTGTTAAACTGAGCTGTGGGAGGTATCATATGCTGAACTAGTACATTTCAAAAGACAAAAACCCTAATGTTTTAAGGAGTGTTTTTCCCCATTAACATGTTGCTAAGCAACATTTTTACAATATCAGCAGCTCTGTAACTACAAGCTGAATGAAGGTCTGAAAATGCAGAGAGAATCAAAAAAATAAAGAAAGGAAAATATATTGCTCCTATTGGTACACTTTCTTTGCTATTGGTGTTGGGTGATCCCAAACATGTTAAAGCAGAGATAATAGAGCACTTTCTCACAGTTTAGTTAATAATAATCATATGATATTTATGAGGGTTGTGCCGTAATTTTAGTAATATAATTTTTATATTATGAAAAATTTTAAGTATATGCAAAAATAGGATAGCATGATGAATTCTCACATATTTGTCTGCCAGCTTTAACAATTATCAACTCACGGCCAATCTTGTTTTACCTATTTCTTCTACTTCCTCCTCATTTGAAACAAATCTCAGACATTGTATCATCTCATCTGTAAACCATTCAGTATCTACCTCAGAAAGGTAAGGATTTTTTTTTTTAAGAAAAGCACAGTATTATTATCATTCCTAAATTGAAAAAGTTAAAAATCATTCTTAAATGTTAGCAAATATCCAGTCAATATTCCAATTTCCAATTATTTCATGTTTTTTCTTTTTACCATTTCAATAAGGATCCAAATAAGATACATACATTGGTTGATGTGTGCCTTAAATCTATTTTAATCCCAAGTTCCTCTCCATTTGTTTTTCTTTTTTCTTTGCACTTTATTTAATAAACCAACCAGATCATGTGTCCTGTAGAGGCTCATGAAGTCTAGATTTTGCAGCTTGTATCCCTGAGTTTCCTGAAAATTATTTGGATCTAAAGGCTTGATCAGATTAAGGATTGATTTTTTTTTGTAAGACTAATTTATAAATTATATCATATTCTTACTTCAAGATCCATATAAGTTCTGGTTGACTCTTTTGTGATGTTATCAGACTTTTAATGATATATACCTTGACTCATTAATTCATTACAGACTACAAAAGGATGATATTCATTTATTAGCCATTTTACTTCTATAAAGAGAAGTTTACATGTCCCATCTATTTTTGTACCAAGTGGTATGGTTCATATAGGAAAGACAGGATAAATGCCTGATTCTTCCCTGCTATTTATCAGTTTTCAAAATACTGGTTTACTAGCATCCTCCAATGGTTACCAGTCAGTTTATTTGTTTTGGGTATCATTATAGATTTAGATATTTTTGATATGTTTCAGTCCTCTGCAGTTACTATCTTTGTTGATGTTTTAAATGGTCCTATATTTGGCCAGTGAGAGCCTCTTCTTCAAGTTGGCTTGAATTCTTTTTTAAGTGTTAACCTCTGAACGCTAAAAACTGGGCATGATGCTTTTGTAAGTGAGTTCTTTAACAATTTTGTAATTTTTGTTATATTGAGAAATGCGATGTGTTAAAATCTCTTATTATTAGTGTATCTTTGTCAATTCCTCTTTGCACCTTTTATGGTCTCTGCTTTATGAAGCCATTGCTGTGCTACTGAGTATGTATATATTAACAACTGACACACCTTCCCCGTGAATTGGAGGCTGCTTTCTCTGTAATGCCTTTTCTTTAGATTTTGCACTGCCAGATAACAGTATCATGACCTCTGCTTTCTTTTTATTTGCATTTGTTTGGTCCAACATTTTATCCCTCCTCCTGGAACCTCTGTTTTAGGTATGTCTATTGTATATAGGAGCATTTTATTTTGCTAACCAGTCAGAATGTTTTTTCTCTTACTAGGTTGGTAAGTCCAGTTAAATTTATTAATAAATTTACCAACTGAAACTCCCCTCCAGAACTGAGAAAAATGACTGGGAGTATATTCCAAATTGACTATAACAAGTATAATAGGAACAAAGAGGGGAAAAAAGATCCAGATGAAATTAGAAAAGAAAAACAAAGGAAGATCTTGGAAAGTATAAGATCGTATGTGAGTGTGTATTTGAGAGCGAGAGAGAGAGTGGGGGTGTGGGTGTGTGTGTGTGTGTGTGTGTGTGTGTGTGTCTGTCTGTCTGTCTGTCTGTCTGTGTTGGAAAAACAGCAGGCGCTCTAGATCAATAAAGCCAGAAAAGTAATCCTGGTCCACTCTCCCCTCCTAAAAATCCTTTAAAAGGCATGATCTGTGTCTTTTATGCTGCTGCGTATTCCAACAAGTTAATTACAAACAAACCATTAAAATCAGAGTGCTTCCCAGGCTTCCACCCTTTGATTATAATATAAACACTACTCTTTTTAGTTCCCATCAATCAGGCATCAGAGGAAGTGTTTTGTAGGTGTGACATATTATTTATCTTCTAATGGTCATTGTACTTACTTCAAAAAACATTGCTTCTACCAAGTGATTGCCTTCTGAGGGGTTCTTATTCTTCATAAGTTTTTTCTTGTTCATTACTCCGTAAACTCTTCAGCAACTAATCCCTTTATACTGCCAGGACTGCTACTAACAACTATCATTTGAAAGCTTACTACACATCTGAGCACATGTTTAAGTTATTTAGATGAATTATCCCATTTAATAACATGTTGAGGCAAGCAACATGAATATTCTAATTTTAAAAAGAGGACACTGAAGGTATAGAAATTTTAAAACTTGCCCAAGATCATGCTCCTGGTAAGTGCTTTGAACCCGTCTGTCCTGTTCCAGAATCAGATCTCTTAACGTTTAAATTAAATCGACTTGTGTTTGTATTAAATGTACGTAGTATGTTTGTGATGGCATAGTATCAGCAACACTTTCAGATAATACTGGCCCACACAATTGATGCTGTTCATCCAGTATCACAGAGTCCTATAAAAGGAAGTAGGTGCATTCTGATTTTTAGAGGCTTAGTGCAACACTGCCTTCCTTAGAGTACAGCAGCTCAATAAATATTCATTTAAAGAATGTGACAGTGGATTTTTTTAGATTAAAAAATTACCTTTTAATCATAGAATTATATTATATCCATTTTTGACTTTCCCCCTTATCCAAAGTCACTTTGTTTATTCAACTTAGCCAAAGGGCACAGCCTTTAAAACAGGAGGTTTCAAAGTCCTCAAACATTTATAAAGGACAGAATAGGAACACAAAAGAGTAAAACAGGCTGAGTGAAGACTACAACGAACCCTCTAAAAGGGGGCAACTGCTATTTGGCTCTATCTGATTGTTGCAAAGTGGAACTAGATGAGCCTCAGTCATGTCAAATCTTTCAGTTTTTTCACAAGAAATCAGAAATCTGGATTCGATTATTAAATTCTCGGATTTTTAGATGATTGACATCTAAATAAAAAAATGTGTAAACTCTGTGTTATCTAATAAAAAAGCCCTACAATCCCCTGTCCTTTTAGTTTTTGGAATATCCTTTAAAGAAATATACATGCCTCGGCAGAAGGGAGAAATCAGTATGAGAAGAGAGTGATATAACCAAAGGCTTTTGCTCCTTTCCTGAACCTACCATACACCTGTCTCTGTGCTGGCTGGCTAGGATATGATGAGGAATAAACCAGGCAATATTCCTGCCATAGTGAAGCTCACAGTCTAAGGTAGAAAACAAACAAGAGAACAGAAATTACAGAGTGGTGACGCAAATCCCAGCAGAAGGAACTTCAGGGTGCTATAGAAGTTCAGTCCAGGGGCATATAACGTGGACCTAACGAGTAACAGAAAATTTTCTGGAAAAAGTAGCATCACAGCTGATACTTAAAAGTATAATCAGAAGTATTAGTAAGTATGGAGTGCATATTGTATTTCAGGCATACTTCTAATGCATTCAATTTTCCTAACATTTTACGGAGAAGTTTTGTTATTATTATTGTGCACATTTTACAGATGAAGAAATTTAAATAATGTGCTCAGCATTACACAGCAAGTAAATGGACAAGCCAGGGTTCAAATTAGATTTAATTTGAGTGTGTTGAACTCCAAAATCCAAGCACTTTAGTAATGAAAATAATAATAAGGATAATATTTATTATATACTTACCATGTTCCAGGCACTGTCCTAAGTGTTCTGCAATGGTTGATTCCTGATTTATCTCTCATGACAGTCTTATCAGGTACTGTTATTATTCCTATTCTCTGGATAAGGAAACTCAGAAATTCTGCAATTCTCCCATAGTGTTACAGAGCTACTAGGTGTAAGACCTGGGATTTGAACTAAGGGAGGAGTACTCTTACCCACTAGTCAAGGAGGTAGTGGGCAGGATGAGGATGGAGAGTGTCCTAGGTAGGAGGAACTCTATATGTGTGGGCATGGAGGTAAGAGAAAGCATGACCCATAGGAGGGATAAAAAAAAAAAATGGCATGGTTGGACCTGACAGAAAGTTATAAAATATAGTTTGATATTTCTTGGTCCTTGGGTACAAAACTGAGAGCACTTATAGGGATTGATGTAATTTTTGTAGTAAGTGCTTGGAGAGCTTCACTGTCAGATGGGAACAGCTGATGGGACACCAGTTCCAGCTTAACTCCATCTGCTGATGTGCCTAGGAAAATTATCTTTCTGTTCCTGATGGGCAGGGGTGTGAGGCACTCCAAAATACTTGTAAATTAGAGTCTGGTTTCTAAGAGTCTAGGCTAGCAAAGGCATCATTTCCTAACAACAAGGCTCTTGATTTTTGTTAATTCCATTTGGCCAAGTGCTTCCTTATATCACCCCACCTCCTTCTCCAGAGAACATTTAGTCTCCCAAATTGAAAGCACCATTGTAGAAGGCAGGGTTCTCGTCCAGGAAATTTTGAAACATAATGCTCCAGCTCCATTTGACAACACTAGGAGCTTGTCAGCATGTGGTCCACTTGGGGATTTTTTTTTTTTTCTGTCTGCAGAATTTTAAAAATGTAAAAGAGAACAAACCCAATAGAGGAGGAGGAGGAAGATGAAAGCCTATTCTTCTTCCAGGTACAATGGGGGCATGACTCAAAGACTCGTTAACAGAGGATAAAGCAGATTTCCCACTCCACATGTAGTTTTGATTTTTCAAAGATTGCATGTAGTGTTTCCATAAAGATGAGGAAACAGACTGGTATTGTCCATCAGGGATCAGGTAAACATGCATCCAGTTCTGGCTGTGCCACTGAGGTCTGGAAAATTGGTTCACCAGCCTCTGTTTTCATATTTTGTATCCCACTTGGCTATGCCTTTTTGGGGGACTGGATTTATTTTTGATTCATCATTGCTGCCCCCTACTCCAGCGCATAATATTGCTAAACCAGAGTGACTCTAAGGTCAATCTCAAATATTCAGGGACTCCATGACTTCGGCAGAGAAAGGAAACAGGCTATGGATGTTTGGGGGAAAAGTTTGGAATAGAAGGGAAAAAATTCTATAAAACATTGAATTTCTGGCCATGGTACATACTGAACATTCAATTAATTAACTTCTCTGTCTGCTTGGCATGGAGCCTTTATTTATAAACCAATTTTTCCCAAAGGTAGAAAGAATTGGAGGTTCAGTTTTAATCATGAAAAACCTGAGTATTCTTAGTTATAAATTCTGCGCTGAACTCAAAGGTGGGCAGTGTGTCTCCCTAAGCAATACGGAGTCAAGCTGAAGGAACAGGAGGTGACAAAGCTGGATTGGTTCTGCATAAACCATGCTGATTGTCTACGATTAAGAAAGTCCCTTTCTAGTTGAAAGATTTTGCCTAAGGAGATATGAATGGGGTGTCTGATTACTCAGTTTCTACGATGCTGCAGAGACAGCGTCTATACATTCAAGCAAACTAACAATAGCTAATGTGTAGCAGGGCTCACTTTGTGCCAGGCACTGTGCTAAACCTTCTACTTCTATTAACTCACTTAATCTGTATAATGACCCTATGAAGAAGTGCTATTATAGTTCACATTTCATAGGTAAGGAAATTGAAACTTCGGGATGCTAAATAACTTTCCCCAGTTGGATAATTAAGTGGTCAAGTCATTCATTCTATTATTCAACAAATATTTACAAAGTGCTTATCATGTGCTCAGGTACCCTTTTGGGCACTTGGAATACATTAGTGAATAAAATAAACAAGGATCTCTATCCCCAAATAATTTACAGTAGAGTGGAGTTAGAGAAACCATACACAATAAACATAATAAATCAGTGAATCAAATCACATATTAGAAGGTGATAAGCACTTATCCAAAAAAGGAAAGATCAGGTTAAGGAGGATCTGCGAGTACTGAAAAGAAGCCAGAGGCTGGGTCAATTGTTGCCACCATGGAATGACCGTGAGAGAATGAAGGGAATTAAACATAGGAGAGAAGCTGCTGCTTCTCCTGCTGTTTCAGTTTGGGTTCTCCTGATAGTAGAGCATGACAAGGGCTTGGACACAGAGAGTTTGTTTGGGAGATGATCCCAGGAAGCAGGAATGAGGAATTGGGAAGAACAAGATGGGAAAAAAAGAAAAATAAAGCCAAAATGGATATTTCATAAAGAGTATTTACTTTAAGCAATAAAGCCTTGATCCTTCTTATGAGAAGAATTAAGAATTCCTCCCAGAATTGTACATATGAAGGACAGGAGGTTGGAATATTTAGCTAATCCCATGGGTTGAGAGTTTTCTTCAGGAGTGTTAACTTGCCTGAATTTCTGTATAATGCCTGAATACAGGCTAAGTGGGTCCTGCAGCTTGGCAGAAAGCCCTGTGGCATAAAAGCTAAAAACTAATGGAAAACCCTTCGATAGAACACTGTCAGCACGCCTGGCACTGCCCATCATACTGCAGCTGACATTAAAGGTGGGTCCAGGGCATGTGAGGCAAGGTATGCAAAGGATCGGTTATATCCACCTTCCATTCTCTCTCATGACTCCATCTGGCAAATCTAAGAGAACATCACTGACAAGGGAATCTGGGATATATAGTGCTCAGAGTATTAGTGTCACTATCAGCACCCATATCAATGAGTAGAGTTTCAAGGAATAGATTTGAAACTGAAAGTCATTACATAAATAACCAGCACAGCATCCAAGTGGAGATGCTGAGTAGGCCATTGGATATGCAAATAATGAGAGATGTCTCAGATGGAGGCATACACCAAAATATAGATGGTATTTAAAGCCAAGACAGGATGAGATCACTAAAGAGGACATATCGATAAAAAGAGCAGACTATGCATAGAATGACCACCCTATTGTTAGGAGGATGTGAAGGGGAGGAGAAACCAGCAAAGGGTATTGAAAATTGATCAGTGAAGTAGAAAAAGAACAAGAGCAGGTCGTGTCCTGGAGTAGGTGGAAAGTTAGATTTAACCAGATGTGTTTTGCTAAGCCACAGAAAGGGGGGATGATTGTCAAAATTGATATAGGATAAGAAGGACAGTGAAGGCATCAAGGGAAAGAAAGAGAGAATTTGGGAGGTTTCATGAATTGGAGGACCTGGTAGGGTCAAAGGATTACTGCAGTCAGTATTAGAGACAATGAGTTAAAAATAGAGGAGGGGGTAGTCAAGGGAAAGGATATATGAAATGAAAATAATGGAGAGTTTATTGATCATGAATTGAACTTAAGAAATCTGACTCCAGAAACTAATTCATTGAATTTTAATGAACTTTTGGCTTGGGTTTATCCAATAATTGCCTTAGTTTGGGCCTATGTCTACTCTAAGTTTAGACTCAACATAAATCAGCCAGGCTACTAACACACCTGTAATGAAACATTATCTGATTATCAGGTACAGAAGGGACTCTCATGTATTCGTGCATTGAGATGGAATAGATTTCATCCTGATTCTTACCAAAGTTTCTCTTATTACCTCTAATGACCTTGGAAAATTGTCAGGGGAATTCTGTGGTTCCCAGCTGAATTATGCTTTTACAGTGGATTCAAAATGCTTCCTTTAAAGAGGAAGCCAGTTTTAAGGCTCCAAAAGAATGAACATGTTGCTTCTTTTGACAATTCAGGAACTCACAGTTCTGTTGCAGACTTCTGTTAAATAAGTAAAGACGAAAAGGCAGATTTTGCTGTTTCCCCTTGCGCCCCAACCCTGGCTTTTGTTGCAGCAGCCTCCTATTTTCTCCTTCTGTAGGTTCTTTCTCATCACAGCTCATCTAACTCACAATTTCTTAAGGTACAATTTTATCATTTCATTTTCTTCTAAAGCTTAAATAGCTCCCAGTGATTTAAAGATATATGTCAGTTCAGAGTCAGTGTCTATTAAAAAATTTTAAAAAATGGAAAAAAAATATGTAATTCGAATATCTTCATTTGGCATTTAAGGCCTTTCATGATCTAATCCCAGCCTGTTTTTTGTTTAATCACTACTGACTTAATACTGTTTAGATTTTACCCAAACTAAGTTCCTGACATTCTTAATTTATGACCAACATTTTCCTAATTTGATGACTATTCATATGTTTTCCATCTGTTAGGCAAGGTCCTTTTCTCTGCCTCTTCAGATAACTAATTTCAGTGTACCTTTTGAGAATCAGTAAAAGTTCTATCCTTTTTCCATGCTTTTATGATAATCTCAGCTCAAAGTAACCTCTTCCTCCTTTGATGGTCCTTTGTTATATACTCTATACCTCTTCCTGACGCAAAGTTTAAGGAGAAATTCCATCATTTATAGGTCATAGAATTTATATAAAAGAAAGATTGCTTTACACATATTCCAGATCTTAAGAGAGGGGAAGAGATGAGTAGGCATTGACAAAGGCCTAAAGTCCATGAGTAGGGAAGATGAAGAATCCAGGGCATAACAAGGACAAGTAGAGCAAAGATAGGACCATGATGATAGATCATAGCTTGAAGGTTCACCAGGTAAAGAATTTCATTCCTAATTATAGCAGCAATTTATTTTATAAAAAAATACCTATGGAATGTCTACCACCTTCTAGACAGAAAAGCAGCAGAAAAACAAATATGTTCTCTGACCTCATAAAGATTAAATTATGGACAGGTGGGAAGTTTGATGGGATACCAGGGGTCCTCTAGGCCATCCTCAGGTTTGATGATTCATAAGAAGGCTCACAGAACTCAGAAAAGCTGTTGTATTCATGATTAAGGTTTATTGCAACTAAAGGATACAGATTAAAATCAGCAAAGGAAGAAGGCACATAGGACAGAGTCCAGGGGAAACCTGGTATGAGCTTCCAGTTGTCTTCTTCCAGTGTAGACACAAAGACAACACTTAATTCTCTGAAAAACAATGTGTAACAACATGTATAAAGTATTGGAAACCGGAGAAGCTCACCTGAGCCTTGGTGCCCAGGGTTTTCCTGGGAGTCAGTCACATAAGCATGGGCACCCGCAAAACTAACCTTAGCTACTCATTCTTTAGCATCACCCCCCAAAAGGTCAAATTGATACAGCATGGCTCAAAGCCCCAGGTGTATAAAAGGAAACATTCATCATAAGTCACATTGTTAGCATAAACTACCTAGCATGGGCAAAGTCCCCAAATATACAAGAAAACTCTTAGGCAAGATATTCCAAGGGTTTATAGGATGTCTTCCAGGAGCTAGTCAAGGGCCAGTTCTGAAGACCTTTCGAATGTGTGGGATTTGGGAAGCCCAGGCCTGCTGAGTTAAGCTTTTATTGTACAGGTAGAATTCCATTTACCTAACCATAAAACAAAGATATTGGATAAAATCATTGGTTCTTAAGGTTTGTGAGCATGGGCGCAGGTGAATTGGAAGTTTGTGTACTAGAATCCCCAATGGAGTCTAAGTCATCCGAGAATCTGTAATCTTTAAGAACTCCCTCCTCTGATTCTGACATTTACTCTTTGGTACAGGACCACTGAATATAGTGAGATGTTTACAAGCCCAACTTCTGGAGTCAGATTATCTCATTTTGAATCTTATCTCTGCTATTTACTAGCTGTTTAACTTTTGACAAGTCACTTCCTACTTTTTATGTCACAGTTTTCTTATCCATTAAAATGAGAAGAGTAATATCACAGAGGTTTTAGGATTGTTTTTAAGAATTAAAGGGTTAATAAATACTTAGAACAGTGCCTGGACTATAGCAAAATCTACATAAATATCTATTCCTATTACCTCAAGAATTTCCTGCTCTAATATTCTTGTATTCTAGGAATCAGAAATACAGCACAAATAGACTCTGGGGCTACCTTTCATCCACATAATTAATAAGCCTACCATGTTTCCCTTTTTTATTTTTTCTGTCAATCATGCTTAGAGTTGGATAGTTGGATAACAGGAGGTGATCCTATGGTTGAACCTAACTAAGCAACCATAGATTATGACTAGCACTTGGGAAGACTGCTCATCTTTTGTTGCTGATGCCTCACTGGAATTTAACATGTGCTAATAAACCCTTACAGGATCATTGGTGTCATGAGTTTAAAGCCAGCTAATAGCTCTGGTTCAAATAAATCACGTCTTTAAATAAATTACCAAAACAATAGTCTGATATTTTAGAGTTTAACGGCTATTGAATTGCAAGTTAACCTATTGACAACATACGGAAATTATGAAATTTTAATTAGGGTTGACTTGTTGCTTGGTACACTTCAGATGCATTGATACACACACACATGCAAGCACACACACACACACACACACACACATACACAAAGTCTAAATCTCAAATAGCAACTCCATGACATTTTGGGCTTCTAAGAGAAGTCTTTCCTAAAGTTTTTCAAAAATTTATTTCAATAGATTTAGGGGATGCAAATGCTTTTTTTTTACACAGATGAAGTATATAGTGGTAAAGTCAGGGATTTTAATGTACCCATTACCCAAATAGTGTACACTGTACCCATGAATATCATATCAGAGAAAAAATTATTTATAAATTACATACAAGCCCTACTATTTTTAACATATGCATTACAAAATATTTTAATGTTTTAGAAGATAAAATAAAGATTAGAAAATAATAAGATTTAATTTTGCATTATAATTATTGGTATAAAATGTGATAGAATAAGGCTTTATTGTTTCTTTAAAACATTGTTTTAACATTTTTTAGAAAAAGTGATTTGAAGCTGTAGTTCTAAGTTTCATGTTTCTATTTATATTCATAATTAAATATAATAGCTGAAAAATGTACTCACAAATACAGGATTCTTATTTTGGGTTCTCTGCAAAAAGGCAAGAACTGTCTTAATCAGTGTTCTTAGAACAAGGGTCTGATTCTTACTCTTAAGAAACAGAGTCTCTAAAGATTAATATAGAAAAATCCATTTCAAAATCCCTTCTTGATATCAAATACCTACTAGAGATATTTTACATACTGTCTATTATTTCCAAATTCCAGTACACACAAATTTAGGTTCTTCCTAAAGCTTACATTTGACTGTATCACTTTTCTTCACTGTATGATGGACAAGTCTGGCCAACATAATACTGGTGTAATATTCATTGTATTCTATTGCGAAGAAAGGTAATAAACCTATAGGTGGTCATAGTACTTGACAAGGGACAGTATGTTCTCATATAAATAAATTACTTGTACGAACCTGGGAGGTAGATAGTAAGACCTGGCTGAAAACAGCTTACATGCATATCTTCATGTTATATTTTAGTGATTCTCAAAGTGTTGTCTTGGGACAAGCAGCATCAACATCACTTGGAAATGTGGCAGAAATGCAGATTCTTAGGCCCCACCCCAGACACTGAAGCAGAACCACTGGAGGTGGGACCTAACCTTCTGTGTTTTAACAAGCCCTCCAGGTGATTCTGACACATGCTAAGTTTCAGAACAATTGTTACAGTATGTCTTTATGTTCTATATACTTTAAAAATTTCTGCTAATCATGACGACTTGCCACTATCATTGGCTGTTCTCTCAAGGTACCATTTGCACACAGGGTAAAGTTCACAGCTCAAGATGGAGGATGATAGTTTTTAAATCTCCCCAGGTAATTCCCAACATACAGACAAGGTAAGAGAAGAGTGCCACATAAAGCCATTTACCCATTCTTCATGGACAAGGCCACAAGAAAGGATGTGAAAAAATGGTATTAAGTAGACACTTTGGCAAGGAATGACAAAAATATAATTTAGGCATCACTTCAAGTTCCTCCATTTCGGCTATTATCATTTCAGTCTGAGAAGTTAAACCCTAAAGTGATATTAGCAAATCGTAAAATTCGTAAAAGTATCAGAATATATTTCTGAAGAATATATTACTTAATACATTTCTAAAATATATTCTGTGCAATGATAATTTTGTGGGATATATTATCAAAAGAACCATAATCATGTAAGTTTGGGAAACAGTCAAATAGACCTCCTCACTGTTGGTTGATTTTTTTTAGAAACTTTCATATTATTAATCTCCTAGAAAAGGATTCATTATAGCATATAGTATTTCCCAAACATTTTTCCCAAGAACTCTTTTGTCTAAGAATGCTTATCAGTGACTGCAGGGATATTATTAATAGCATTCTACATAATAGACTTTGGAAGATGCAGCCTTGTGAATGTCAAGAATTTATTGTCCAAGTAGTAGAGCACACATTTGTTACTTTTTCGTTGCTTAGCTTCCACTTTCTAATAGTACCCTGATTTCCTTTTGAAGAATTCTACCTCCCCTCTTGAGTGCAGTCTTAGCAGCCTGGTAAACTAAGATGGCTGCTTTACCAAATGAAGTCAACTAGGTTCAAGGAAAGAATTAACCTTGAAGTCTAAGGCATTGCATGTAATTATGTCTGTCCCATGCATACAGAAGGGTACTAGCTATACCATTCTTGGAAGAATTGAGAAAATTACCACATAAATCATTTTCTATATTCTGTGATTCAGATGAGGAATCTTCTTGAGAAACACTGCTACAGCTAAGAAATTTCTTCAGGTTATTTCTGCCAGATTCATGCTTACCACCCAGGTAAAGCTTGGTGGAAGACATATGTCCTAAATTTAGGCATCTGGTTTTTCTCTTCTGGGACTTTAAATCTTAAAAATTAGTAGAATAGGAATTATATCCTGCATATGTCCATGACTGATCCTCTGGCTTTCCCATTGATTCTACATCTTGCCAATACCCTTTAAGTAAAGTTCTTAAAGCTTGAATTGGCCACATTAGGTTTCTCATGCTGATCATCTATGACATCCCCCTAATAGCAGTAGCTTCCAATACAACCAACAATTTGGGGGCTTTTTTAAGAGGGAAATACAGAAAAAGAATAACAGACTCCAGTGCAATGAATATAAAATTCAATTTTGAGACATGGTTGGAATCTGGCACCACACTTAAATCCAACTTGATATGCTGAATTCTGAGCTCCACTCGTTTCTCTCAACAAACAAACCTCTTAGCTTCTCTGCTGTCTCTCGGCTGATGAAAACAGGAAAACACAATGAGCTACTAAGGTCACATTTGGGTCCTTGGAAGCAATAACTGTATAAATAAAAAACACAGAATTTCATACAATTCAGATGTAGATGGCTTTAGATAATGGACAAAAATCAATCTTCACCAAGTGGAAAAAGAAAGGAGAAATGAAGGTGAAGACTTCTATAGAAACAGCTGTCAAGGTATTCATCATGCTTACTGAATCTTTAAGAGTGGCCACTTGATTCAGGAGAGAATGAGAAAGGGCTATGGCAAAGGATATCTAAAAATACCTAGAACATTTATTTGGATTTTTTAAGCAGACCACCTGCTGTTTTATAAGTAATTATTTGTGCTTTAGCAATGAAAGGCAGTTACACTGTCAGCAGGGGAGGTCTCAATTATACCCCCATCTTGGTACTGAATGTGAGGTTCTCCTTGGAAGCCAAAAAAGAAAAAAAAATGCAAGAAAGAAAAAAAAATTACAAATGTTCCAAACCAGATGTTCGCTTTGAAATCTAATGGAGATCTCCCCAATTATCATGCTTTCATTAATGAAGCTGTAGAGTGCTAGCATGTGGTTTTACAAGCAGGAGGCCAGGAAGGAAGTACCGAGTGCCAGGAACATTTCCGCAATGAACACAATGTTGGAGCCATGACAGGGAGGGTGATAAGAGATCTGAGTCTCCTAGACTCTTCCATGATTTCTTTGGATTTTTATCATCATGCTAGTCCAGGAGTTTCTACACTGGCCCAGCTAAATCAGAAAACAGCCCCCAAATTACACTTGATTTGCTTTGACATTTTCTGCATTATGAGCAGAAATATATTGATCATGTTTCTTAAAACCAGACTGTGTGCTTTCCTTTCAAAGAGCAGTCTCTGAAGATGAATATGAAAAAATTCCTCCTTGCAGATCCTGATTGCACACATACAAAGCAATGCCTTCCGTTGCTGGAGGAAAAGAGCATCCCACTTCAAATTAATGCTCCCAGAACAGGTTTCTCATTACGATTTCAAAAGGTGGTTTTCTTAGGTTAAATACCAATTGATTTTAAAAAGCATATTAGCCGAGGAGTAACAACCAAGTAATTTATCTAGATCTGGTATAGGATGCTTGATCTATGGTATTTTTCAGTTATCAATCCTGTTTGAAAATAATATAAATGAAAAGAAAATTGCATGTGGACTAGGAAATGATGCAGATTTTAGATCTGACTTAGAAGATTCTTGCAACTTTGTAGGAGAATATTTAGAAAGTCTATCACCACTTAAAATTTTGGTTAGATGGGATTTTTGCTTACCAAAAACATTGAAAATGCTTGAAAAATTGTTTTTGTTGTTTGGGCAATTTTTGTTTCATTTTGTTTTCTTTTGGGGGGTATGTGGGAGGAGGTATATGATTGATCTTGAAGAGGATGAAAGGGACGCAGGAGGAAAGCCCCCTGAACTCACCAAGCGGGTTCTTGGCTTCACACAGGAAAAGAATTCAAGAGCAAGCTAACTGGCTACGGGGAAGTTTTATTGAGATGGAGACGCACAATAGATCCTACTGGACAAACAGAGTAGCAGTCCTCCCCCAAACAGGAGAGGAAGCCCTTATGAGGCAATGGTAATGTTCTGAAATGTTCAAAAACCCTGCTGGGAAATACCCATATGTGACCAGCATTGTCGTGAAGTCAGGCCATAAAAGTTAATCATAAACTGCTGTCACAGAAAGGTAATCACAGACAGTTTGTTAAGGCATCAGCTTAGTAATTCATCCATCCTAAGGTGGTCCAGGGCTGGCGACTTGCTTGTTCAGGGTGGTGGTTAGGGTCTGGTATCTGTCAAAATGGCTGCACTCAGGCTCTCTAGATCTTCCTTTTCTGCCTTATTAAAAGAGGCCCAGTAACTAAATAGTAAACATTAAAGTCACATGAATATGGTTCACTTACATATACTCACACCAAATTTGGAGGGATGAGCACAAACTAATTCTTATATCAATATTCTGTTGGTCAGACCTGACCATTATTCAGTAGAAGAAAATGATTTATCAAAGCTAAGCATTAGGAAGAAGAACCTGGCAGTGCACGCAGGACAGATTGGGGTCAAAAGAATATGGAAGATGGCAGACCAGTTAGGAGTAGTTATAGTAGTCAGAGGGTAGTCCCAGTGAGGGAATAATAGAGGCAAGTATGGGATAAATGGCAATGAGCTTTGGAGAGAAGACCATAAAGGCCAGAGGCATGCACTTCAGAGGTAGGAGTCCCTAGGCATTTCTGAAACAAGCTGCTCTTTGTAAGGGCAAAAATTTTTTTCATCCCACATGATAGTACTACTAAAATATGTTGAGAAAGAAAACATATGAGGTCAAAGACCACATTCATCTACCTCACTGTTATATACCTGGTTTATGGCGGAATGTCTAGAACAGAGTAGACACTTAATAATGAATGGCAAATACTAATACAAATTCAATAAGTACATGCTTATTCATCTAAACTCTATTCACATAAATCTGAAAAGATTAGTATGCATACATATGAGATAATTATTTGGCTTACAAACAATGATTCCTGTGCATGTGGATTTAATTACCCCCTTGAAACTGTGCTATAGCTCGTGTTATAACTCCCTCTCCCTGGGATCCACAGCCCCTAAATTGGGAACCACTATCTTAAGGGAGTAATTTACAGAGGAGAGTCATGTTTAGAAGTTTCAGATTACAATCTGATAAACCTTTGCCATTGCCTCTTAAAAGCTCTGATTCCTCAAATGTTAAATTGTTTGATATTTCATAGGCCTTGGTTTCTTCATCTATAATAATTGAACCAACTATTGGTTTGAAAACTAAGTGATGTAATTAGCATAAAGTGCTAAGAAAAGTGGGTAACATATGATAGGGACTTTTTGCATTTATTTTTGTTTTTTCTAGCTTTATTGAAATATAACTAAAAAAATAAAATATACAAAAATGTTTATATATTTAATATCTACAATGTGATGTTTTGATATATGTATACATTACAAAATGATTACCATTATCGAGCTATTTAACATATCCATCACCTTGCATAGTTACCTCTTTTGTGTATGTGTGGTGAAAATATGTAAGACTATTCTTTTAACAAATTGGAAGTATATGATACAGTATTATTACCTGTAGTCACCATGCTGTACATTAGATCTCCAGAACTTACTCATCTTGCATCAGTGTAACTTTGTACACTTCGACCAATACGTTCCCATTTCTACCACTTCAAGCCCCTGAGAACCACCATTCTACTTTCTGCTTCTGAGTTTAACGTTTTTAGATTCCACATATAAGTGAGATCATGAAGTTTTTGTCTTTCTAGGCCCGATTTTATTTCACTTAGTATAATGTCCTCCAGGTTCATACATGTTGTCACAAAGGACAAGATTTCCTTCTTTAAAATTAAATAATATTCCATTGTGTATATAGCACCTTTCATTTATCCATTCATCTGTTGATGGACACTTAGCTTAATTCCATATTTTGCTTATTGTGAATACTGCTGCGATGAACATGGAAGTATAGAAATATCTCTTAAAGACGGTGATTTTATTTCCTTTGGATATATACCCAGAAGTGGATTGCTGGATCATGTGGTAGTTACCTTTTTAATTTTTTGAGGAGCCTCTATATTATTTTCCATAATGGCTGGACCATTATGGAAAATTTATCAATTTTTTTCTAGATTATCCAGTCTTTTGGCATATAATTGTTCATAGTAATCTCTTATGATTCTGTGTATTTCTGCAGTATCAATTGGAATGTCTTTTTTTTTATTTCTGATTTTATTGAGTCTTCCCTCTTTTTTTCTTAGTCTACCTAAAGTTTCATCACCTTTATCTTTTCAAAAAAAGAATGCTTAGTTTTGTTAATCTTTTCTATTGGTTTTCTAGACTTTAGTTCATTTATTTCTACTCTGATATTTATTATTTCTTTCCTTCTAATTGTGTGCTTAGTTTGTTCTTTTCCTAGTTACCTGAGGTATAAAGTTAGGCTGTTTTGTGAGACGGTTCAGCATTTATTTTTTGTCTTTTTTATAATAGCCATTCTAACTGGGGTGAAGTGATACCTCATTGTGGCTTTGATTTGCATTTCTTCAATATTCATAATGTGGAGCATTTTTTCATTTATTTATTTGGCCATTTGTGTATCTTCTTTTGAGAAATGTCTGTTCAGATCATTTGCCCTTTAATTTTCTTTTTGATTTCTTCTATGACACTTTGTTTGGGAATATATGACTTAATTTCCCATATCTGTGAATTTTCTAGTTTTCTTCCTACTATTGATTTCTAGTTTTTACCATTGTGGTCAGAAAAGGTACTATACATGATTTCTATCTTCCTAATTTTTAAAGACTTGTTTGATGGCCTAAGATATGATCTGTTTTGGAGAATGTTTTGTGTAAATTCGAAAAGAGTGTGTATTATACTGCTATTGGATGGAATATTTGGTATATGTCTGTTAGGTCTCTTTGGCCTTACATGTAGTTCACGTCCATTGTTTTCTTATCGATATTCTGTCTGGTTGATCCATCCATTGTTAAAAGTCAGTTATTAAAGTCTCCTACTATAATGTTATCACTTTCTATTTCTTCCTTCAGTTCTGTTAATATTTGCTTTGCATATTTTTGTGTTCCAATGTTATGTGTGTATATATTTATGATTGTTATATCCTCTTAATTAACTGATCTCTTTATCCTTATATAATGACCTTCTTTGTCACTTGTTTTTAGCTTAAAGTCTATTTTTCTGATATAAATATAGCCACCCCTTATCTTTTAATTACCATTTACATGGAATACCTTTTCCATTCCTTCACTTTCAGACTTTGTGTGTCCTTAAAGCTAACATGAGTCTCTTGTAGGCAGCATTTAATCGGATTTTTAAATTTTATCCATTCATCTACTTTATATCTTTTGATTGTAGATAATCCATTTACATTTAAAGTAATTATTGGTAGGTAAGAATTTGCTAGGGCCATGTTTTAAATTGTTTTCTGGTTGTTTTATATATCTGTTGTTTCTTCCTCTCTTGTTGTCATCACTTGTGTTTTGATGATTTGATTTGTAATGTTGTGTTCTGATTCCTTTCTTTTTATCTTTTATGTATCTACTATAGATTTTTTTCTTTACGGTTACTGTGAGGCTAACATAAAACCTTGTATAGCTATAATCATGTATGTTAAGCTGATAACAACTTAACTTTAACCACATACAAAATCTCTGCACTTTAACTTTTCCTCTTCCCACATTTTATATTATTGATGTCACAATTAACATCTTTTGATATTCTGTATCAATTATTATTTAGTAATTTTAATTCTTTTATATTTTAAATTTTGTACAAGAGTTAAAAATTATTTGCATACTACCATTACAGTATTAGAGTATTCTGGCTTTGACTTTATTCTTACCTTTAAAGTAAGTTTTATACATTAATATGTTTTCATGTAGTTAGTTAGTGCCTTTTCCTTTCAAGTGGAATAAGTTCTTTTAGCATCTCTTGTAAGGAAGGTCTAGTGGTAATGAACTCCCTCAGCTTCTATTTGTCTGAGAAAGTCTTTGTTTTTTTCCCCAGTTGTGAAGGAAAGTTTTGTTAGGCATTCTTGGTTGGCAGTTTTGTTTTTTTTTTCTTTCAGCACTTTGCATATATCCTGCTCTCTCCTGGCCTACGAAGTTTTTGCTGAGAAATCTGCTGATTGTCTTATGGTTGTTCCCTTGTGCTTAGTCTGTTTGGTGTTGCTATAAATAAATACCTAAGGCTGAGTAATTTTTTTAAAAAAAGGTTTATTTGCTCATCATTCTGCAGGCTATACAAGAAGCATAGCACCAGCATTTGCATCTGTTGGAGCTTCAGGCTGCTTCCACTCATGGCAGAAGGGGAAGGGGAACAGGCATGTGTGGAGATCACATGGCAAGAGAGAAAGCAATGTGGGGGGCGGAGGAGCCAGGCGTCTTTTTTTGGACATTTAATGAGGATATTTCAAAAAAACTAAACGTACTTGCCAGGCTCTATTTAACAACCAGCTTTCACAGGAACTGATAGAGTAACCCATTACTCATCACTGTCAAGATGGCACCAAACTATTTACGAAGAATCTTCCCCCATGATCTAAGCATCACCTAGGCCCCACTTACAACATTGGGGATTAAATTTCAACATGAAGTTTGGGGAGACCAATAATAGCACTTTGTATGTGACAAATTGAGATTTTATCTTGCTGTTTTCAAAATTTTGTCTTTGACTTTTGAGAACTGAATTATAATACATCTCAGTGGGGATCTCTTTATGTTCAATCTATTTGGAGTTCTTTGAGTTATAGATCTTTAGTTCTCTCTAGATTTGGAAAATTTTCTGTCATTATTTTTTAAAATAAGCTTTCTTCCCACTTCTCTTTCTTCACTATGTCTGAAACTCCCATAATGTGTATAACAGTTTGCTTGATGGTGTTCCATAGTGCCATAGGCTATCTTCATTCATTTCTATTATTTTTATTAATTTTATTCCTCTGAGTGACTTAAAATAACTCATTTTTAAGCTCACTGATTCTTTTTTTCTGCTTGATAGGTCTGTTACTGAAGCTCTCTATGGAATTTTTCAGTTCAGTCATTGTCTTCTTCTCTTCTAAAATTTTTGTTTGGTTCTTTTCTATGGTTTCTATCTATTTGATAAACTTATTTTTTCTTGTATTGTTTTCCTTATTTTATTTAATTGTCTGTGTTCTCTTGTAGCTCACTGAACTTCCTGAAGATACTTCTTTTGAATTTTTTGTCAGAGTCCATAGATCTCCATGTCTTTAAGGTCAGTTATTGATGCTTTAATTTGTTCCTTTTGTGGTATCTTATTTCCCTGATTATCCCTGTTCCTTGTGGACCTATGTGGGTGTTTGTACATTTATAAAAGTAAGCACCTTATCCAGTGTTTACAGACTTCCCTTGGCAGGAAAAGATATCTGAGTGGGCCAGCTGCTGGGGTCCACAGGTGGACTTGTTTGCAGAGTCCTTGGGTGGGCAATTTTGTATCTTGGGTCCATGAGGGCAAAACTGGAACTAGGATCTGCAAGGGGGCTTGATGTCTAGGTCCAGGACATGGCCTGGAGCCTGTATTTATGGGGTCCAGCATGACACCAGGTTCCACTGGGGTGAGCCTGGTGCTTGAGTCTGTGGGAAGAGGCCTGGAGCCTGGGTCTTCAGGGGTCATCCTGGAGTCTGGAACCATGGGAACCAGACTAGTGCTAGGGTTCACTGGGGAGAACCTGGTACTGAGGTCTGTGACAAAGTCTCGTGCTCACTTCACTCTCCTTCCTTCATGTGGAAGGTATCTTTCTCCACTCTGCACTTCACAGGCTTGAAGGGTGACATAGGTAATGTAAAATTGCCCTTCCTGCCATCTGCAATGTCTCTTTTCTTATGTTTGTTCTCTATCCAGAAGAATCTCTCATCTCGATTCCTTGGCTCTTGTGAAGGTATTTTTGTACATGGATAGTTGTTCAAACTGATGTTTCTGTGAGGGGATGAGCACTGAAAACTCTTCTTCTGCCATGATGCTGATGTCACTCCCTTCAATAAAGGCTATTTAATATTAGCCATTAGTGGTGTTGTCATTATTCTCACTCTTCGGGCAACAAAAGCTTTTACAAAAGAACTGATGAAGAATAAATCTGAATGTTCCTATTAGAGTCATTTCCTTTCTCCTTTTGGTAGCTTTGCAGGATCAAGCTCAGCAGGTCCTAGTTTGTCTCTTTCTAGCAAGGGCACTCCTCTACCAGAAAGCTTCCATTATTATACAGTTGCAGTGGTGTTTTAATAAATTAGCACTCAAGAAAAAAAAAAATCCTGGATTTGTAGTGTGCCAATTTCTGAGGCGTAAATACTCTCACCATGGCCAACATCGAGCTGGTAATGTAACGTCACTGAAGGCATAGCTAGGAGGGAATATGTATAAATGGCTTATTTGATGCAGTAAAATTCCACTCCATTAAATCATTGAAATAGTCACATATATGTTTCCTGCCTGTGAACATATAAATATTGTAGAGCATATGCCATGTGCTCTCTCTCTTAGAATGTTGACCATGATGTCTACAGAAAAGCTATGCCTGGCATATGTGTCAGGAAATGAGGGTTCAAAAGATTGCATTCATTCTCTTACTTCTAAGTTTTCTGCCAATAAATACTGTGTAATATTTGCACTACTTGGTGCTAATGGCATGTGAACATGACCCCTTTGCACAACAAAAGTAATCCCCGACACAAAGAACACTGTAGTTTCAAACATCAAACTCATACATTTGTGGACGGTAGAGATGAAGGCTCTCAGTAATAACAAGTAGATGAACACCGACTTTACTTTCCCAAGCATAAGGCTTTATAAGCTGAAGGCTTATAAACCATTTCTAGAGAACTTGATTTTCAGCTATAAATCATCTTGGTGTCTTTGTTTCCCATATTAAAAATGACCTCTAGTATGATCCCTAAGGACATTTCAGTTCTGACATTCCTGAATGCTGACCCATATTAAAAGCATTACCTAGGCCTGTTAAACCCTTTCTCCAAAGAGCAATTTTATTTTAAAAATACAAAAAGCATAGCTAAGAATTGAAAACGCTGAAGCATTGAATGAAGGCTTTTTGTTCTTATCGCTGATTAGATGCATTTGGGAAGAATAGCCTATTAAGAAAAATTATTAGCTTCTTATACAAACTTGAAATGCAGAGTAGTAAAAATCTGTCAGATGCAGAATTTTATTGTGCATATATCTGTACTTTAACCAGTATTCACTAAATGGGTCTCTCACTGTTGGCAAGTATGTTTGTCCTTGGCACGCACAACTTTCAATTCATTTAACTCAGTGATTCCTTTAGCTGCAAGTGATTGCCTTTGGCTATAGGCTTATTTGAAAAGGGCTTAAGGGCATGTTTCTCCCCTGATTTAAGTGCAAACTTTTTTCAATTTCCCTTCCTGACAGGTTAACGTTTGTCTCATCTGCCTTTGGACTCTCCATGTCTCTAGGTCTATCCCTGTCAATCATGTAGTAAAATGTCCTTCAAGGAAGGGAAGTGATGGAAGACTATGGGGGCCGAGGGGAAGAGGGTTTAGAGATCTGGACTCTAGATACAACATTTAGATTAGATACTATATAATCAGAGCATCAAAAGCCCTTCTGAGAAATGATGGTTTGGAACTATATGACCTCTAATGCCCTAACACAAATCTCACATTCTGTAAATCTCTAGAGCTCAAGCATATGTAATGGATATAAACAGGATTCTAGATATCTACTTACCCAGGTAATAGTACAGTAAGGTACAACAATACTCTAGGTACAACAGTAAGGAAGAATATTGAAAATAGATGGGATGCTTAATAAGTTCTGGGCATTATCTATAGATGTGTTATCACATTGTATCCACATGCAAACTAATATTCCTATTTTATTGAGAAGGACACTAGGGCTAAGGGAACTTATGCATTTGTCCAAATTTTTGCAGTGTACAAGTGTCAGACTTGCAAACTGAGCCCTAGTCTGAAACTAAAGTTTATTTTCTACGCACAAGCCTTCGTTCAGTACTCCAGAGTAAAGGGAAGTTGATTAATGCTGGAAAATCAACTGCTGTTGTCCGCAGCTTGACTAGAACTTTATTGACATTTTAATCATTCCCATGATTGACCCCCAATAAGCGACAATCAAGTTCAGTTTTAAGTTTCTTCAACACTCTTTGTTATCAGGCCATTAAAAAAAAAAAAGTTAGTATACTAAGGGAGCTTTAGTTGTTTTCAGGGGAAATATGCAAAAAAGTAAAAAGCAACAGCAAAAAAAATATTGGAGGCATATCACAGTGCAAATAATTGGTCTTAATTTTTTTGCCCTTAGGTTATGCTGTTACAGATTGAATATACTGCCTTACGTTCCATCTGAACAAGAGGCTAGAACAATTCTGAAAGTGTCACATTTCTCTAGGTGGTTGAATGACTACAACACTAGTCTTTCATTTCTAATGACAATAGTGAATGTTTACTGGATACACTCCCATACCATTTCATCATTTTATTTACCCTTGCCACAATCCTGTGGGGTAGATGCTGTTATTGTACCCATTTTCAGATGAGAAGACGAATGAGACACTGTCTCAAACAACAAGGAAATGATCTAGCCAGTGTTGGAATTTTGTTTCTCTGATTCCAAATACTATTCTTGTTCCACTTCACCACTCATAACTCCAAATACAAAATAGGCAAACACTTGGAACCTTTTAATAATGATTTTTGTGTTGATTTGTTATTTTTCCCATTACATTCTTTCAAGCTTCCATTTGATTTTTCCTTGTCTACAAAAATAGTGAAGCTAAAATGCTAAAATTGATCAGGTTCTTTCTCCCCCACCCCACAGTACTAAATTAGAAAATTTTCTTTCTTAAGGGAGGTCATAAAAGGAGGAACAGAGCTTTTCAGATTAGAACACAGTGAGCCTGGGGTTGAATCTCATTATAGTCCAATACCTTGAAATAGAATGTTTTCCACAGTCAAGCTGTTCTATCTTCTAGTGGCTGGCTGCACTACTTGGAAGTCACCAAGAGAAAAAGTGGTTCATATTCCCGATAAACTGGGTGCAAAAGTACAATTGATGCACTTTGGGCAACCTGGCTTAAAGCCTTAAGTTGCTAAGTAGACATAATGCATTATATTTTCTTTCATGTATTAATCTACATATAGCAATATGTGTAATTTTTATTGAGTATTTATGTTAGACACTGTGAAAACATTAGCATGAATTAACTCAATCTTCATTTAAAAAAACCAAGAAGAAGGTAGTTTTATTACCCCCATTTCACAGACAGGAAAATAGAGCCAAGGCAGTATAAAAAAGTCATTGGGCAGAGAGTAAAAACCCTAAGAAACTCACTTCATTCTCTTACCTTCAATTTCCACATCTAAAACACAGAATTAAAATCATAATCTCAATACTACACTGGGTATTATGGGATCTGTAAAAAAAATATATTATATTCCCAGTATCAAGAAGCTTAAAGTCTAATTTTAGAGAGAAGCTTTTCACATGTGAAAAAAATAATGGAAAAGATAAATTTTTACCACAAAATAGAAAGTGAAATAAAATACGATCAGAAGTCAAAATGCATGAAAAAGTCAAGAGGCACGGAATACTATATTACTCTCCCACAGACATAAGGGCTCTGAGTCCTGCAGTAAAGAAAACTGCTGACTTTTACTCAATTTAGAGTTTCCCTATGCATTTATGGATTGAAGGATTGAATTGGGATGGGGAGCTCAAATCATCACTTTACAACTCCATCTAGTGTATAAGCACCCTAGACAAGAGATAGGAAACCTCCTATTAATTAAACATTGATTCTTTCCAAAGATCACTTTCGAAGCTCCGTAGCTGAGCTAAATAAAATACAAGAGAATTGTAATAAAAGAAAGCAAAATGTACTTCTGATAAAGCTTACAATTGTTAGCTAAAGGTTGGGAAAAGAGCGAGTTGGATGGAGATAGAAAAGACTGGATTGTGACTATGAAGAGCGTATAGTTTGGGACTTATAATGCAGAAAAAGGCAGTATGGGGCATTCCAGTCGTGGGAAAGCACGGCTTTCCATTTCTGTTTCTTTCCTTGGTATGTGATTTTTTCCAATTCAATTGTGCCTTTCTGATGATTCCGCATTGCACGTGTCTTAATTAACAAACATACAGAATAATTCTGCTTCCGATGAGAGTCTAAAAAACAAGCCAAGGAGATCCAAGAGCATAAAAGACATAAATTGTGAACTCCTAAACTGATGTTGTCAGTGTGTGGCTGAGGTTGACGAAAAGTCATTATTCTCCTATTATCAGGCTTCCGGGGCTCAATTAATTCAATATTTCACAGACAGTCTAAACAAGAGATAGGAGGGAACCTGCAATTAATTATCTATTCTTTTCAAAGATCACTTCTGAAGCTCAGTATCTGAGCTAAATAAAAGGGAATTGTAATAAAAGAAAGGAAAATGTGTTTCTGATAAAGCTTATGATTATTAGTTAAGTGGAAACTGGATCCATACTAGAGAACTGAGGTAGAGGGCAAAACCTACCCTGTAAAATCAGCCCTCTATTCCCCCAACTCTGAATTAGGTGTCCAAGGCCAAGATTTCAAGCTTGGTACTAAAATTAACTTACTCGAGGAATTTCGAAGGTATTACACAGTATCAGTTTAGTTACCTACAAAGTGAATTCTGTGTGTTTACTTCCAAAACCCTATTTATGGGTTGTTCTGAGGATGAAATAAGATCATATATGCATATAGACTTACCTTAAAAGCTCTGATAGTTCATACAAATGCAAGGGATGAAAGAACAGCCTGGAAATTTCAGTGTATAGACTGAAAATGTGCTTTTTAACTGACAATTATTCTTTCAATTGTTCTTGTATCATTTGGTTAGTATTGTCTAGTTTCTCCCCTTACTTTGGCTATGTCTGCACATATAAAATTAAATGAAGCCTCAGAAACTTGCACTTGCCATATAGAGATAGCAAGTACCTTCCTGATTGATTAGCAATGCCTGGCTGGACAAGTCTATTGAGAATTTAGAAGCCACATCTGGGAGTGGCATCAATCAGTGCTACCTGACATGGGTACAGAATTAAGGTAGTGAGAATAGTGAAGACTACCTGGCTATATGCCCCCTCTGCCCTACTTCTATTAATTAAATACTGTAACTCAGATGATTATATATGTCAGAATTCAGTCTACTTAGGAGATTATTCAATGTCTTCTGTGAATTAAATCTCTGTTCACTTGACAACCGAAATTTTCAAAATTCTCCTTCATATCTTGTTCTTCAAACTACACAGATGTACTATCATCTACTTGCACCCTGTACTTTCCCGACTAACATTTACAGACCTCTATACTGACCTCTCATCTGAGCTTCAGAATTAGACACCTAAATATTAAATGGATAGTCACATTGAAATGTCCCACAAATACCAAACACTCAACATTTCACAAAATAAACTTATACCTCAGCCCTGTCCTATCTGGCCAAAAAAGCACTTTACCACAGAAGATATCCAAATGACCAATAAACATATAAAAAGGAGCTCAATTTTATTATTTATTAAGGAAATACAAATTAAAGCCACAATGAGATACCATTATGCATCCCCCAGAAAGGCTAAAATGAAATGGAAAAAAGTTGCCAGTATTAGCAGAAATGTGAAGCAATTGAAACTCTCATACACTGCTGATCCAATACAACGTCTTTGGAGAACACTTGGAGAAAATATATTTAAACTGAAAAGTAAATATCCTATTACTCTCCTTATATGCTCAAGAAAATGCTTTACTATGTGCATCAAAGGGTATGCAAAATTATTCAAAGCATTAATCCTAGTATTCAAAACAAGAAACAATCCAAAAACAGTAGAATGGATAAATGTGCTGTGTTATATCCACGCAATGAGCAGTATCCAGAAATAACAATGAAGTATTCATTACTATACCCAACAATATGGGTGATTCTCACCAATATAATATAGAGTGAAAGAAGCCAGGGAGGAAGGAGTACATTGTGTTTCCATTTATATAAAGTTTAAAAGTATAACTGAAACTAAAATCTTATGAAAACTAAAATCATTGAGATAAACAGGGAATAAATAATGTCTGAGATTGGGCTTGAGGGAGGCTTTTGAGCTGCTGGTAATATTCTATATCCTGATTAAGCCAGTTTCAGGAGTGTATTCCTCTTGTACAAATTTATGATACTATCTACTTATGATCTGAGTATACTTTTCTGATTGTACATTTTCAATTCATTTTAAAAGAAGAAAAAAAATTGAGCTTGGTGAAATTGTCTAGGTAGAGGATAGAAAGTGGGAACCTCGGCAACCAACAATATTTACAGCCTGAATAAAGGAGGGGACATTTGGTGAAGGCATTGGGAGGACATGAGGATCTATGATGTCTCTCTGATTCCTTTAGCTATCAGCTAAAGAACTTAGAATAATACTTTCATTCATTTATTCATGCACTAATTCAACAAATATTTTTGAGCACATATCCCATGCCAACTACTGTACCAAACTCTGGGGATACAATATGAACAACAAGAAGTGAATGCTACTTTCAAGGAGCTGTGTGCTTTCTACATTGTGCTTTTAAATTATTGTGGGTAGATGAATAAATACAAAGGAATTCTTGAGGCTTACCAGTCTGGTTAATTGGTAGACTTTCTTTTCGTTAATGATATATGGACATGACCATAGGTCCCATGAAACCAAATGTCTAGTTTTCTGCACTGAAATTAGACTTTCTGATTTCTGAGTCCCTTATAGAGCTATAGGGTACATGTTTACCTAATTCTTCAAACTCTGTCTGGTTTCATTCTTTGTGGCATCTTCAAAATATGAAACATTAAAATTCCTCTCTGAGAGCAAATGAAAACACTATACAATTCAAACTAAATATCATACAGTAGCTCTCTGTATTCTTCCTATAAAGAAATCTCAATTTTGAGATGAAAGAGTATGAAATTGTGCTTCATGAATACAAATATGGATAATTACAATAAAGATCCCGCTATCTATTTTTTGAAGTTATATTTGTGCCTATTCATTCGGAGAAAAACACATATTCCTGTATTTTCCAAGTTCAGTGTCTATTTAAGAGCTCCTTCCAAATGTTTTTCCCAGAGTATTCAAGAGAGTAATATGTCAGTATTTGTGTTTATGTATTAATATAGGAATAGTACCTTATGAAGGTCTTGCTCGGTGGCTGAAAAAATACACAGGGAAGATTCTGCAATTATCATCATCATGTTTGGGGTTTACAAATTATCCTACCATCTTTCATCTTTATAGCACTTTCGCCACCATTATTTTTTTCATTTTTATATGAGGCAGCTATTTTTATCTGTATTTTATACACACACACACAGGCCTATCACTGAGACATGAAAGATGCCTTAACCAAGGTCACATAGGTAAGTGGCACAGACAGCGCTAGAATCTAGAATCTCCAGACTTCCAGTCCAGTGGTTTTTGTACTACTCCATGGAGCAGAAATCTGCCACAGGTTCAGTTTTCTAGAAAGCAGACTCTAAAACAATTCAGTGTGCAGGATATTTATCGGGAAGTACCTTTGGAATTAACACCTGTGAAAGAGAAGAGAAGGAAGCAGGACTGGGCAGAGGGAGAAGCTGAGCTATGAAGCAGACCCAATGACAACCTCGGCCAACGCCACGGGGATTCAAGAACTAAAATGTAGCTCTTTGGAATTGTCCCACATTAGCCAGAAATGACCAGGCTTTTATATCCCAACTTTGATCAAACAATGGGTGTAGATTACCTGGAAAGGACATTACTTTGGGTAAGGTGACTCTCTACAGCTGACACAAGCCAGGAAAGTGCTGTCAGTTGAAAGCTGTTTGCTGAGAGCATTTCCAGAAGCCACGACCTCAAGTTTTCCTTGGAGGGAAACCTTGAAGGAACATTTCCCTTCTGTCACTATTCTTACCAATAGTCACCTAAGTTTCTGGTCTTTTAAGCTTTCTAACAAGAATACCCTGTTGCTTTCTAACAACTTGTCTATAGGAATATATGTCAGTGGAGTACAAATTAATATGGAAATATAAGAAAATATGGACCAAAGCTTATCATCTTCATTCTTCCCTTTACACTATGCGGTGTCCCAAATGTTGCCATAGCTAGCAAGAAAACCTCTCACTTAAGAACACAGAGAATTACCCTCTCTCAATCGTCTCCGTGGAGCAAGTTGCCTGGCTTATTGTAGTTTGTCAGAGTGAGTTTTTGTCCCAAAGAGTACAGACACTCAACTATGGGGTCAGTCTGGAATACTCATCTGCATGGTGACAAGATAGAATTGTCTCCTCCCCTAAATTATCTGTGGTAGATCTAGCAGTCAGTCATGAACTAATTTTCTCTTCCTAAAATTTTGTTATAGTTTTGACCTCTAGTACCTCTTTATCATGCTTTACATATTTCCCATGGAAAAGAATAACTTTCTTTTTTTTTTTTTTTTTTTTTTGAGACAGGTTCTTACTTTGTCATTACCCAGATCACCTAGGCTCCAGTGTAGTGGTGCAAACATAGTTCACTGCAATCTCCAATTGGGTTCAAACCATCCTTCTGCCTCAGCCTCCTGAATAGCTGGGACACCACCATGCCTGGCTAATTTGTTAATTTTTTGTTAGAGACAGGATCTCGCTATATTGCCCAGGCTGGTCTCAAACTCCTGGGCTCAAGTGATCGTCCCACCTCAGCCGCCCAAATTGCTAGGATTGCAGGCGTGAACCACCATGCCCAGCCAACTTTCTTTTTATATATCTTACAATTGTCTGAAACTTCTGCTAGAAAACACTGGCCACCATCATTACCATCAGCCTTGCCAGTATAATAACTAATAGTTATTAAAAGCTTTCTATATTCTAAGACATCACATATATTACCTATTTCTGCCTCACAACAATATTACCACTTAATACAATATTTATTAGAAGGACTTGGGACCTTTGGAAGTATGGTGTGGGCAAATGAAAACCTTAATTTACCCCAGGATAGATATTAGTCATGGCCACCCACCCCCAACAAACACACACTTTGCTTTTGCTGTACTTGGGTAAAAACCGCTCAGTGCATGTTATTTAATATCATGTTTTAGGAAGGTTGATAATATAGAAAATAAGAACTCCAGTAGGAATTCCCTGTGGGTTTGGCCAAGGATGTCACTGGGTTTACTTCATAGCTGAACTTCTCTCTGTTAATTTTCAGATTATGCTACCAGTGAGAAACAGGAGTACAAGAAACATCAAATCATCTACTACTAGGGAAAAGGAAAGAGCTCCAGCGATGAAATAGAAAGAGAAAACATAACCCGCTGGCTGACTAAAACCATCTCACCAGAAGTGGGCATATAGGAGGGCTCCCCAAAACACTCCTGTGAAT
>RJWJ010013479.1:0-39774 GCA_004363605.1 Indri indri | reverse complement strand
TCCAAGTCCTGATCCTCCCATTTGATCTCAGGATCTTGTTGTTGCTTTTAGAAAATTCAATGCCATCTGTTTTTGGAAGCTGGTCTCCACACCCAGCTGCTAATTTGGAATCCTAAACCACTCTAAAAATTAATGGCTTTATAAAAGGTCTGCAACTGCCTCTTAAGAGTTTAATATCATATTTATAAACTCAGTCCACATTGAGTTCCAGCATATTGCAAATAATTTACAGTGTTGTCCTGCTCAGAGCATAACTAATGTGGATCCACAGCTGTGCAGATAACTTTTCCTATCAGCAGATGATAAACTATAAGTGGCCCCATTTGGATGTGGGGAAATAGTCCAGATTTTAAAAACTACATTGGTGCAACTGGAAGGGAATTTCTACAGCAATGGCTTCCCTCACCTGGAAATCATCTCGATAGTAATAAATACAGCCAGCTTCTTTTCTGCTAGTTATTATACCTAAGAAGAGTGGGCTGGTCATGATGTATATGGCCCTTTGGTCCGCTTGCGTGCACGCATTCCTGAGCAGCTGCTAAATAGTTTGGGAAATGAGTCAGTCAGCTCAGGGGCTCTGAGGTCAAAGGGCAATATCTGAGTAGGGGAAGGGGTGAACTAAAGTTTTGGATCAGGTCAATTGCTCCATAACAATGAAATGCATATGTTTATACCTTTCACTGTGCCTCAACATCTCTTTAGTAACTTCTTGGGCATTTCAGGGTCCTGGAAACCAGCTCTGCTCTTCTCTAACGAACCAGGTGTGAAATTCTTGCCTTTAAGGTCCTGATTCCTGCACAATATTGAAGCTATCTGCATATCGGGGGTCCTAGTTACATTGACTCCATGGACAGCTTTTGGGGTGAAATACCAAGGTGTTTGTGCTAAATTTAAACTGGAAACTTACCTGAAAAATTTACACATTGTTCTGTTTAGCCAAGTGAGTAAGTCTGTGTCTTCACTATGATTTTTATTCATTTTTTTCAAACATTAATTAATTATTACCTACATGCAATGTGCTAAGAATAGTCCTTGGTGCTAGGGATAAAATGGTTAAAAAACATCTTTTGTTTATCATGTTCTCTCAGCCTAGAATTCCCTCCTGACTCATGAACCTGGTATTTTGGTACCATATTCAGGACAAATATAAGCACTTGGTTTTATTGTAAAATTGTGTCCCGTGGAGTCCTAGTTTCTGATGAAGTACCCTAGGAACCATCATAGGAAGCAGGAGAGCTTGGGCATGATTCTGGGCTGGCTTGTCCCAACCATCAACCAGGGCAGCTGCAGTTGCTCCTGCGACATTCCTTAAAAGATAAATGACCCTCACCTTGCCTATTCCTACACATACGATAATGTCTGATGGGGTTAGTAATTATACTTCTATAATCTATAGCTGAATATACTCTTACACTCAAACCTTGATGTGATTCTGCTTTAATAAACTTCTGAACAAATTTGATATGATTTTACACGTGCTAAAGCCTCACCACCTATCTGTAAGCAGTGGGCTAACATTCTATGCCAGAGCAGTCCAACAGACCTGCTCCCAGGCTGTAGACCTAGATCTATAGCCCTCAATAAGACTCCTAAATAAAACTAACTTTGATCTTTTTAAAAACTTTGTCAATGGAAAAGAAGACAAATTCTGTAAAAGAATTTAAGGAAGTTTATTCTAAGCCAAATTTGAAGACCATGGCCCAGAGCCACGCCCAGAAAGCCTTGAGGAGATGGGAGTCTGCCACTTTCCTCATTTACTAGCAAATCAATAAACTCCTCTTTCCTTTTCCTCAAATCACTTGTCCTCATTCTTCTGATGTCCTCAGGGACAAGTGCCAATCTTTCAGTAACAGAATTTGGTGTCCCCAGGTGAGACTGTTGTGGGGAATGGCACCCCACAACTGCCTCAAGAGGCAGGGAGCAGCCCCATGTCAAAACAGTGGGTCTTCGCAGGTAGGAGCAACTTCTTTTCAAGTTGAGAGAACAAGAAATGGCCTGAGCAGCTGCTGGAGCCTGTTTTAGCTCTGGAGAACTCCCATCTCTGTCTCTCTGAAGCAGACGTGGCTCCCCACAACATGAACTGAGTCGAGGAGAAAAAATGGATTTGGAAACCTCTGGACAGCCTCAGTCATTTGTTGAGTAAATTCCCCGGGGTGTACCCCAAGACCCTGATTCCACCCATATGGGGGGTTTTCGGACCTTCTTGTTGGCTTTGTTTTGAGGCGCCTTTTGTGGGGTGGAAGTCACGAGGCTGAGTGAAACTAGGGAGCCTGGTTTGAATTTTGAGCTCATTCGTGGTACCCAGGGAACAGGGGGACTGATTGGCCACCATTTGGGGAGGGTTTTAAATTTTCCCACCCTGTGGGGCATTTGTTGGAGGCCCAGGGAATGGGGGGGATTGGGCCACATATTTGGGGAAGGCTTCGAACCTTCCAGTTGGGGTGGTATTTATCCCCTTTGGATTCCCATTTGTGAACCTCCCAGCCCCATGGCAGAGCATTTGAAGCACCATCTGAGGTGCCATTTGGGGTGGCATTTGTCCCCTTTGGGTTCCCATTTGTTTGATAGGCCCTGGCATTTTGTGTTGAGAATTCTCTGTACTGTTTATCTTTGTTATTCGTGAGTTTTATTGTAACATAAGGAAACAAAGTCCCTTGGGAAAAAACATTGGCTGAATGGTTTACTTAGAGGAAAGAGAATGGTGTTATTGTGATCCAATGTACGTGCTGGAATATGAGGAGAAGCGGCTGTTAAATGAAAATTCCCACTTGATTGACAGGCCTTGGCATTTCGGATTGTGTCCAGAATTCCCTATATTGTTTGTGTTTGATTGTTTTTGTCTAGTGAGTTTTTGTACCTATGTCTAAAGATTACTGTGATACCACTTGTCTGGAGTGTGAGGAAAAGTGGTGGTTGATGGTCCATAGTTTATTCTGAGCTGTTGGTTCTTTCAAAATTCAGATCTCAAATGGTCGACCTGCAACCATAGAATTAAAATGTTGAGTCTCAAGCTCCCTGCTTCAGATCAACTCATTGTTTGTGGTATACAAAATGATCTGTGTTTGTATGATTTTTGATAAATGAGATCCTCCTGCTCCTGCCAGAACCCTCACAGCTGGCCAGGGTGAGGTACTGGGCAGGGCCACAGCCCGGGGGCAGATCTGGCAGGAAGGAGGACTGGCACAAGTGGCCTGCCACCAAGCAGCCCACTGCAAGGGGGAAGGAATGCCTGCTGCTGCTGCCATGTTGGCACCATGGAGGGGCTGGGGAGGGGACCGCCTGAACTAACTCTTTAGTCCCACGCCCAGTAAATTATGACTTGGGGTTCGGAATGGTCTCTCCTGGCAGCAAACTCAACTTGGGACAAAGGGAACCCATAGTCCGGGCAGGAAATTTGCAGCAATATCAGATAAGGTGGCTTGAATGTGCAGGAACAGCCGGAAGGGTCCTTTGAAAGTCAAAGGGAATGGGTGAAAAAGCCGCCCCAGACTGACTTTTTGTAAAGAAGGACCTTGAAAGGAACATTGCCCAAAATTGTAAAGAACTCTGGGTGGCAGAAAGCCTCCAGGAAAGCAAATAGTTGTTTTTTGTTTTTTTTTTAAGTCCAGGACTCAGCAAAGGAGGGGGCCCAGAACCTCCTGCCTCCAAATATCGCCACAGGAGCCCTGGGTAAAATTGACAGTGGGAATTCGATTGGCACCAGCTGTGTGGACAGAAGCGGTCCTGGGGCCCCCTTTCCCCAGGTGCCACCCCAATTCCCAGCACCAGCTGCGCCTGATGTTCTGCAAACCAGGGAGGGTGGGGCGGGGAGGGGCCAGATGGTAGCGAGGAAGCCTTGGACTAGCGACAGCTGAGAAACTCATCACAGCGGGCCCGGGAGGCAGACGGGAGAGCAGCAGAAGCACTGGGAGTGGTTTCAGAAGCAGTGGAAGCTCACCTCCGAGGGGGGTTGCACCGCCAAGCTCCTGCTCAATGAATACCAGGGCCTGGTGAAGTATACAGGAGACTGCCATTGCGCCTTGAAATTCGGGCCTCAGCAAGCCTGAATGTCGTTCAGTCCAGGGAATGAGGCCGAGCAGATAGAGAATGGCATGCTGGTGACGGACGCCATGGACAGGCAGCTGCAGAGACAGCTCAGCAGCTCCTTCTCCTACAGCGAGGACATCAGCAAGGACCTAGGAGCATGTAGCAGAGGTAACCCAGCAAGTAAGCAAAGCCCTGCACCTAAAATGAAAATCACGTGGAACCCACCTAAAGTGGGATAATATACTGCTGCTTGTCCTTCTGGGTAAGGGTAGCCCTTTAGAAGCAGGCTTAAGTTAAGCCCATAAGAAATAGTTTGTGAGAGATCCTTCATAGCATGCTAAGTTTGGTAATAAAACCGTGAGTAAAAAAAATAGTAAAACGATATGCCAAATGAGTGGCATATGTCAAACCAGGCGTTAACCACTATGCATGAGTTTGCCTCTTTCAGGTCCCTGCCTCAGTTGGAAGCAGAGAAATGAAAGGCACCCTATGAGGTGCCTCTAACAACTCATACCTTGTTGAAATTGTCAGAAGTGAAACCTTGAGTCCATCATACCAAAGTAAAGAGGCATAGCACCCCTGGAGGGGCCAGCCTTTAGGTGATCTAAAGTATCTGTTTGAGAAAAAGAAAAAAACAAAAATGTTGATATTTTTGTTAATATATCTTTGATGATTTGTTCTGTCTGTAGGATGGAGGGACAACTACTTAGTGAGGATTTCCCTGGTCTGTCACCTCTTCTGTTAATCTGTCTTACTGCTGGGCGTGTTACCCTAAACCTTGTTTGGTACGAATATTTCTGTACACGATTTCTGAATTTGCAGAAGTCAGTCTCTCAGATCACCTAAGGGTACAATTAATATCCCTGTGCTCAGAGGTCCTATGTTTTTTTTTCTACCCCAGCCCTGTATCGGGCACTGTGTGCAAAGCGACAGTCCATTTCACCTTGTCAGTCCTCATGGTTGTAGTTGTTGCTTTATGCCCTTTTTGACCTAATAATCTGCACCTTCCATCTAGAACATTGCCCCAATTCAGCAGGGAGTAGCTCGGTGACTACTTTGCCCCTCCTCCTGTAGATATGCAAGGGTAAAATTGACAGTGGGGAATATGTAACAGAGAAAATGGCCTGAAAAGGGATAAAAATGTTTTCTGTCTCTTCAAAACCCCCTCACCGTTTTTGAGAACTAAAACCTATATCCCTGCCTCATGCCAGTGTTTGAGAGGGGTAGGGGGATAGTCCTTTATTCTTTGTGCCACAGGAAATGGCTGAAGAGAATTGCCCAGGTGGAATGAGACCATTTTAGCCAAAGATGGGATTATGGGATTAATCAGAACCTTTAAAAGCTCTGTACTTCTGCTCAGAGGCAGGACGTTGGTACTTTGAGACAGGAGTCTGCCAACCTCCTCATTTGCCAGCAAGTTATTAAACTTCTCTTTCCTTCATCTCAAAAAAAAAAAAAAAAAAAAGGAAAAAAAAAGAAGCCTTGAGCAGGTAAGTAGACTTGCTGTGGCAGGGTTACAGTTTGGTTTTATACATTTTAGGGAGACAGGGATTACAGATAAAGTCATAAATCAATACGTGGAAGGTGTACATTGGTTTGGCCTGAAAAGGTGGGACATCTCAAAGCAGGGGCTTACAGGTCATAAGTGGGTTAAGGGATTAAGGAAGGACATCTTGAAGTAGGTGCTTACAAATCATAGGCAGATTTATGGATTCTTTAGTTGACAATTGGCTGAAAGAGTTAGGCTTTGTCCAAAGACCAGGAGTCAGCAGAAAGGAATGCTTGAGTTAAGATGAGGGTCTTCTATCTTCCATGTGATGCTATACCAGAATCAGGTTGGGAAGTGAACCTCATCATAAAAACCTATTTCCTGAGATTTTGTCACTTGTAGGTGTGACTCACCAGGCCCCCTTAGAAAAGAATTTGGGCAAAAGAAAAAGATCAGAGTTTAGTCCTCAACTTGATATCTCTTTTCTTTAGTTGACACTTCTATTTTATATTTGGAGTCTCTCATAGATGAGGTTATTTTTAGGTGAGTATTCGTTCCATTCTTTCCTCTGCCTCTACGGGAGGAGAAGATTTCCCACACATTGATGTTGGGCTTGGCTATATGATTTTCTTTGGCCAGTGGAACATGGGAAAAAGTGACAAGGTGCTATTTCTGAGCCTTGACCTTACAGAGGCATTGCTTTTTCTACTCCTTCCACAGGGAGCTTCTGAACTCACTCTGGAGAATATGTCCAGGTGACCGCTGCTTCTCCAGCCTGATCCCCAGAAGGAGGCATGTGAGGCACAGCCAGACACATGTTAATGGTAAACACTTATTACTGTATGACACCCAGGTGTTTGTGATTGTTTGTAATGCAGCAGCAACTGATTGATGCAGACATCTAGTTAAGATCTCATTTGTAGTGAGGGTTTTTTCACTAATTCATCCATTCGAAAAATATTGAATGCCTTACTATATACCGGGCAGGACACCACTGGGTAGGTGGTCTTAAAACTCTGTTGGCTTTGTTTATCTTCCTGACTTCTGCTCTTTACATTTGATATAAAGAAGTTTATGGTCAGTTATAATACATAGACTCTAAGAAATAAAATCAAGACACACACTCTCAAAGGACAAACAGTGCTAAAACATCCTTTTGAGAAGTGACAAAGAACTGACAGCAAATTAATGTCAATTATGTGCAAAAAATAAGCAAACCATATGAAAGTACACAGAACTCCTCAAAACTATCTTTTACAGAAGAGATGCCCCAATTTGAGAAAACTAGCTACCAGGACTTATAATTCCAGCTCTTGCTCTGGGAATGCCAAAGAAACCTAACAGGAGTCCCCGACGTGGAGGAGGGCTGGTATGACAAAACCAGGCTTTCCTCTTCCCTGTGTGACTAGCTCCTATCTTTAAGGCCTGGGGAAGGTGCCAGGGCTGATCTGAATGTATTTAGAATGAATCTTCTTAATGAGCTGTCAAGTTCAGTGGAATTGCCAGATCTGGGCTTTAACAATTTCCTGGTTTTTAGTACCTGAGCCTATAAAGATGATATACAGGCCACAGAGGATGGAGAGTGGTCAGGGAGGGGTGAAAAGGAGGGGGAGGACAGTTGGAGCCACCATCATTATAGGTGGTACATGTTAGCTCATCCATCCGGGTCTCTTGGTTGCACACCTGTCTTTGCAGCTGGAGACAAGGGGATGGAGTGGGAAGAGATGAAACAGCTAGGGATGAAATTAGAAAAAGAGCAAAGCTTGAATGTGGAGGCCCTCTAGCCTCCCTTTAAGCAAACCCTTCCTGAATCCTGTCTTCTCTTCCTCCCATCTTCTTTTCAATCTATCTTATTTTCTTTTCTCTAGAGGCATTGCTCTCTCAGTTGTCTTATAGATCACAGTATTTTAGGACTTGGTGGGGTTTTAGAGTCATAAAGAGCAGCAGTCCAGACCCTTCATTTTGTAAATAGGGAACTGAGACCCAAAGGACTGACTGCAATGCATCGACCAGCTGGCCAGTGGCAGACCCAGGACTGGGTCTTTTAACCTCAGGTGATGCTTTTTCCATTACTCAATGGGGAATTAATCCTTGCTAATAAAGGCTTAGATATTAACATCACCTGGGACTCTTGAAGAACAAACTATAATAGATATGACAAAGGATAAGTCTGATAAAGAAATTCCAGGTTTCAAATACAGGCAAGCAAGGAAGACATTGCTGGACTGAGGACCCCTCCAGGATCCCTCGAATTAATCTCTGTTTGCTATTTTCTACTCTGCGTAAGGGGGAATCTTTTTTTTTTTTAAGTGAGAAATCTGCCTGGTATAAAAAAGGGGCCATTCTTTCCGAAGTTCAATATGTATAGACATTTTGAGGGTTCTAAGCCATTAGAACAGTTCCATATTGGCAAATTCTACCATAGTCAATATGATTGGATACTATTTGTAATATTAAGGAGATTTCCCCCTTCATCTCCCATTCTTATACTGCTAGCCCCCATCGTTCAGATAAGGCATTTCATGCTTATTGCCTTAGGGAAGGGCTGACACAACAGAATGCAGTTAAAATGAAGAATTTTGTCCCAAAGAGACTAAATAATGAGCGAGGGCAAAACTTCCAGCCACAGCCTTGACAAGACCTCTGGAACTGGAAAGAGGAGGAGAATTGAAGAGGAGAGAGAAACCTTAGAAAATGACATTTTCTTTGTGCTCTGCATCTTGCCTATCATTTGCTTATCTCTGGGGCAAAAAAAAAAAAAAAAAAAAAAAAAATCCTATAGATAAGTTTGAGATTCTGTCAGGAGTGAGGAACTCTGGTGTTGTATTGGTTAACTATGGTTGCATACAAAGCACGCCAAATAATGAACATTTACTTAACTCATGCATCTGTGGGTTGGCTGGGTGCTGGCTGAAAACTGATTGGTTTTAGCTTGGTGTCTCTGCTGATCTCAGCTGGGCTTGTTCATATGACTGTGTGTTAGCTGGAGATCAGATGATCTAGTCTGGACTCACTGGGGGAGCTTGGCTCTGCTCCACATGTTTCTCATCCTTCTCATACCGGTGATCTAATGAGAGCATATTCTTTTCATGGCTATAGCAGAGGTGCAAGAGAGTGAGTGGAAATATGCAAAGCCTCTCAAGGTCTACACTTGGAGCTGCTACATTGTTCCTTTCATCTCATTTGGCCAAGGCAAGACATGTAGCCAAATCCAAAGTCAAGGGACAGAGAAATAGAATCTATCCCTTTAGTGGGACAAAGTGCAAAGTCATATGGCAAAAGGTGTGAACACAGGAAGATGAGAAGAATTGGGCGAATTATGCAACTAATAATGTTCCCTTATTCTGAACCCAAAGAGGGGGTGAGATTTCAGCATGTCATGGGAGCAAATTGTTGTATAATTTATCTAAAAGATAGCTGGGCTTCAGCTAGCCTTATAATTTATCCGTATCCCATGGGAATATCCCCAAGACTTTGGCTATGGCATAAATGTAACACAAAGAGACATACCTGAAGGGGCCCTCAGATGGTTATAACCTAGCAATGACCCAGTGGATTAAGGGCTGAGGACCACATGGAATGATGGATGGTCACAGTGAAAACTTTCATGACTGTATGACAATCAAAGACTTGTGCCCTCTTGCTCCAGAGCCTTGGCATCATAAAAATCTTCTGGAACCTAGAAATAATCTCTAGAAAAGAGGATGTGTGTGTGTGTGTGTGTGTGTGTGTGTGTTAGCTGGGTGGGTGAGGGGAACAGATCCAAACTGGCTGAGATTAAATTTTTGTGTTTTTTTAAACTTTGACATATATTCTACAGTTTTTAATGCCCACTGAATAATTCATATGAGTGCTCCAGGAACAAAGTATTCTAAATAACATTAACATAAGCCAGCACTGTCCAATAGAAATATAATATGATGCGCAAGTGTAATCTTAAGTTTTCTAGTAGCTACATTAAAAAATGTGAAAAGAGACAGGTGAAATTAATTTTAATAATACATTTTTACTTAATATGCCCCAAATATTATGAGATTAAGTTGTTACCACTAATTGGCATGGGCGATTGAAATAGAAATGTAGAAATTAAGTTTAAAATCACATTTCCAGCATACCTGAGGTTCTGGTTTGCAATTGATACCACGTATTCCTATGCTTTCCCTACCCTTTATCCACAAGTTCTATTTTCTGACTAAGTCATTGCTTTCTTATACCTCTCTCCTTCCAGTGTCAGAACTAGTAGTTGGCTTTCTTGTGGTTGAGCAACATTTTTCCCCCTATAACTCCACGAGAGTCACTGAATACAGAATAGAAATGGTAGCCTTGAGGGGCAGAGGCTACATGATCAATTAAGCTCATCCACTGCATGACGTGGTCCAGGACACTAGCGTTTTTTGAGATACTTGCTGAATAGCCTAAAAAATTATTTCATATTCTGGACCTTCTGTATTGCCCTCAAATATTAAATTCAGACATTTTCAGAGTCCACTGTGCAACTTTTCTCATGTGAGCCATCCCCTAAACTCCTGCACTTCCCTCGATCCCATCAAAGTGAAGAAAGTCAGGGTAGGTTGGGAAGATTTCAATGAATATTTAAACATAGTTCTCTTTTTCCTCTTTAAATATGCTCTCAGTGCTGACACCAACACAGTTTCAAGTGTGGCTAATATATCCTAATAGAAGGATCAAAAAATGAAAAAAATTGCTTTGCACATATTTTGCTTTCAACTTTGTAAACAAACTATGCTGGAGTTTCACCCCTGGGATAACTATGGTTGGCTTCCCTCCAACTAAAAGAAAAAAAATATTAATTTATTTATAGACGACATGTCTTAGTATTGGGGGTTAGGTCTGTTGAATTAAGTAGTTTTCTTGGTCATGGCAAAACTCAGGGTAGGATCAATGTGCAAGTGAAAGGAAGAGGATGTGAACCATCAAACAGATGCTGTGCTCTTTGTCCATTAGCTTATTTAAGGCTTAAAAAGACCTTGTGAGGAATTTGGTATTATCCTCATATAACATAATGTTTACTAACCATTCTCATAACTCAGCAAGTTTCCCTGCTAAAATAGTTGGCCGTAGAGAAATATCTCAGAGTTATTGTGGGTTTGTCTCCAGACTACCACAATAAAGCAAATATTTCAATAAAGTGAGTCACACAAATTTTCTGGTTTCCCAGTACATACAAAAGTTATGTGTATACTATACTGTAGTTTAAGTGTTCACTAGCATTATAAGGAACAATGTATTACCTTAATTAGAAAATGTTTTGTTCCCCTTAAAAAGCGGCCAAGGGATCTGAACAGACTTTTCTCAAAACAAGATATACGAATGGCCAACAGGTATATGAAAAAATGTTCAATGTTACTAACCACCAAGGGAATGCAAATCAAAACTGCAATGAGATATTGTCTCGCCTAAGTTAGAATGGCTGTTATCAAAAAGACAAGAATAACAAATGCTGGCAAGGATGTTGAGAAAGGGGAACTCATGCACTGTTGGTGAGAATGTAAATTAGTACAACCATTACGGGAAACAGTTTGGAGTTTTCTCAAACACTTAAAATAGGGCTACCATACAATCCAGAAATTCCATTACTAGATATTTATGCAAAGGAAAAGAAATCAGTCTATCAAAGAGATACCTGCACCCTATATTTAATGCAGCACTAGTCACAATAGCCAAGTTATGGAATCAACCTAAGTGTCCATCAACAGGGATGAATGGATGAAGAAAATGTGTTATATATACAAAATGAAATATTATTCATTCACAGAAAGAATGAAATGCTATCATTTTCAGCAACATGGATGAAACTGGAGTTCATTATGTTAACTGAAATAAGCCAGGCACAGAAAGACAAATACAGTGTTTTCATTCATGTGGGAGCTAAAAAAGATCTTATGGAGGTAGAGAGTTCAATGATGGTTATTAGAGGCTGGGAAGGATGTGCCGAAGAGAGTTTTATTAATGGGTACAAACATACAGTTAGATTGATGGAGCAGATTTTCGTTTTTGATAGCACAGGGTGGCTATAGTTAGTAATAATTTATTGTATATTTCAAAATAGCTAGAACAGAAGATCTGAAATGTTCCCAACACAAATGTTTGAGGTGACAGATATTCTAAATACCTTGATTTGATCAAGCATATATCAAAATACACAGGTACCCAATAAATATGTATAATAATTATGTATCAATAAAAAAACAAAAAATACTTTTACTAAAAAATGCTAATGTTCATCTCAGCCTTCAGTGTGTCATAATCTTTTTACTGGTGGAGGGTCTTGTCTTGAATATTGATCGCTGCTGACAGATCAGAGTTGTGGTTGCTGAAGTTTGGGGTGGCGGTGGCAATTTCTTAAAATAAGACAATGAAGTTTGCTGCATCAATCGACTCTTCCTTTCACAAAAGACCTCTCTGTAGCATGCTATGTGTTTGGCAGCTTTGTACTCACAGTACAACTTCTTTCAAAATTGGAGTCAATCCTCTCAAACCCTGCCAATGCTTTATCAACTAAGTTTATGTAATATTCTATATCCTTTGTTGTCATTTCAATAATGTTCACGGTATTTTCACCAGAAGTAGATTTCATCTCAAGAAACTACTTTCTTTGCTCATCCATAAGAAATAATTCCTCATCCGTTAAAGTTCAATTTTGAGATGGCAGCAATTCAGTCACATCTTCAGGCTCCACTTCTAATTCTAGTTCTCTTGCTATTTCCACCACATCTGCAGTGACTTCCTCCACTGAAGTCTTAATTTAGCATAATTCTTAAGGTCTCTAGGATTTTTGGAACAGTAAATGAGCATTAGCTTCAACTTAAAGTCACCAGCTGCTTTAGCCCCTCACAAGGGAGTCAGCCTGTCTTCTGAAGCTTCGGAGCCAAGCATTGATTTTTCTCTAGCTGTGGAAGTCCTAGATGGCATCTTCCAATAGAAGGCTGTTTTGTCTGCATTAAAAATCTGTTTAGTGGAGCCACTTTCATCAATGATCTTAGCTAGATCTTTTGGATAACTTGCTGCAGCTTCTATATCAGCACTTGCTGCTTCACCTTGCAGTTTTATTTTACGGAGACAGCATCTTTGCTTAACTCTCGTGAACCAACCTCAGCTAGTTTCAAACTTTTCTTCTGCGACTTCCTCACTTCTCTCAGCCTTTGTAGAATTGCAGAGAGTTAAGGCCTTGCTCTGGATTAGGCTTTGGCTTAATGGAATGTTGTGGCTGGCTTGATCTTCTACACAGAGCATTAAAACTTTCTTCATATCAGTGATAAGGTTGCTTTGCTTTCTTATCATTCATGTGTTCACTGGAGTAGCACTTTTAATTTCCTTCTATAACTTTTTCTTTGCATTCACAACTTGGCAAACTGTTTGGTGCAAGAGGCCCAGCTTTTAGTGTATCTTGGCTTTGACATGCCTTCCTACTAAGTTTAATCAGTTCTAGCTTTTAATTTAAAGTGAGAGATGTGCGATTCTTCCTTTGACTGGAACATTTAGAAGCTATTTTAGAGTTATTCATTGGCCTAATTTTAACATTGTTGTGTCTCAAGGAATGGCAGGTCAGCGGAGCAGTCGGAACATACACAACATTTATTGATTAAGTTTGCCATCCTACCTGAGAGTGGTTTGTGGCACCCCAAAACAATTATAATAATACCATCAAAAATCACGATTACAGATCACCATAACAGATACAATAATAATGAAAAAGCTGGAAATACTGTGAGAATGACCAAAATGTGACACAGAGTCACAAAGTGAGCACATGCTGTTGGAAAAATGTCACCGATAGACTTGCTTGCTACAGGCTTGCCACAAGCCTTCAATTTGTAAAAAACACAACACCTGTGAGGCACAATAAAGTGAAGTGCAATGAAACGAGGTATGCTTGTATTAGGACTTTGTGGGGATCCACCTAGGACATGTGCACAGCAACAGATTAAATTCTTACAGAAATGTTCATTCATCATTCCTATTGGGTGGTCACCAGGCAAGGGGCTGCTACAGATGGAACAAAGTTTCTCCTGCTTAGATACAGGCTTTGATAGTAGGACTCATATGCATAAAATGAGTTCTCTGTTCAATAAAAGTAAGGCAGTTGCCTGGCAAAGACTTCTGCCCAACATGGTTCCTGGGCTCACGGACCACACCCTTTCACCTTTGCAGTGCACGCATTGGGATGGGTAGCAGGCATGGACGGAAGCTTATTGGAAAACTCTTCTGTATTGGATCAAGCCACAGCAGACCACCCCAGACCCCTGTGTTTCCACATCCACCTCCCTCCAAGTCCTCACCATCCCCCAACCGGAAAAACACACACACATACTCTCTCTTTTCCAAAGTCATGCAGAATTGTGAACATCCCAAATCATTAGGGAAAACCCTCAGTCATTAAAAAAATCTAGGGCCTTTCCCTTCGCCCCCAGAAGAAGATATTTATTTCTTCCTAGAGAGGATTGGGAGGAGTTAGGGAGAGAGTGGGTTGTCCTTCTCTTGAATGGGCTGTGCCACTATTCATGAAGCTACAATAAAAAAGGAAAATCTCCAAAGTTGGGTTTTCATATTGGAACAGGCTGGGTGATCATATCCTGCTATGGTCTTTTCATGGAACCAAAATTGAAGCTCGCACGGGTTCATCATTTACCCAAATTCCTACAAGGAGTTAGTGGCAAAGTGTAGATTAAAATTTGGGGTTTTTCTGTTCTTTTCTTTTCTTTTCTCTTCTCTTCTCTTTTCAAGACAGAGTCTCACTCTTTTGCCCTGAGTAGAGTGCCATGGTGAGCCTAGCTCACAGCAACTTCAAACTCTTGGGCTCAAGCAATCCTCCTGCCTCAGCCTCCTGAGTAGCTGGGACTACAGGCATACGTGACAATGCCCAGCTAATTTTTATATTTTTAGGAGAGACAGGGTCTCACTCTTGCTCAGGCTGGTCTTGAACTCCTGAGTTCAAGCAATCCTCCTTCCTCAGCCTCCCAGAGTGCTAGGATTACAGGTGTGAGCTTCTGTACCTGGCCAAAATTTGGGGTTTTTCTGATTCTAACAGTTATGATATTTCTACTCTACCAGAGTATACAGTGTTTAGATCTGGCCCTAATGAATAAATATGCATTGTGAGCAAAAGAAAAAAAAGGAGATCATTTTAATTTAACACTGAGACTCGGGGTATACAAGACATGGAATGTGTTGTGCAGGAAGAAATAAGTCTGAATGCCCTCTTTGTTCCTCATTGCCACCCCCCGCCCCACCATACGAATACTTAGCCCAGAGCTAAGGCAGTGGTTGGATTTGGGAGGGTTAAGGGATGTTAACTAAAATGAGCGAAGCAGAGATGGATTCCAATCCCATTAGAGCTCAGCCTAAAAGCACTTTCCTTCATTTGAGGGAAGCAAAGATCAAGTGAAAGACAGTTGCCAAACCCTCCGCCCTTTTTCTGGAAGCTAGTGGACCATGAGGAGAAGAATGTTCATGCAACTATAGATGCAGCCAAAGAAGGTGCTCTTAAACCGCTGCCTGGAGGTTACAAATGTGTCTTTCCTTTAGAACACACTTTGCATGAGCAAGTCAGGAATTTCAGAAGCTAGTTCCATCCTTTCCTCCAGCTTGGTCTAGATTTAGGTGTGGGATTGATTGATTGATTGATTTATCAATTTATTTAATGGGCAATAATTAATTAGCTTGGGAAGGAATTTCAGAAGTCAACCTGAGACCCAACATCTGCCAGTTGGGTTCTTATTAGAGTCAATCTCAGGGGTGATTGATTGATTAACTCACTCATTTATTCACCTGTTTTCCAATTGGCAAGTGTGTGCTTGGCAAAATACTGGATCAGTGTTTCCAAATATGTGGTTTGTATCTTTCTCTCTCTCAATATAGTGCAAGGCTGAATATTGTTTATCAACAGGGCATTGACTGTTGGAAAAATGTATAACCATATTAAACTCATACTTTTATGATTGTAATTTCTTAGAATGTAGCTAAAACAGATAACTAAAAAAGGGTAAATTTAAAGGAAAAATAGATTTGAGACTGAACTATGGCAGAAATTTATAAAAATGGTTTGTAAATGACTGATATTAAGGAAATGTCTCTATGCCCTGTGGGGGATACATAGAATTGCCTTTCCCTGAAGGAGCTTACGATTTATGGAGAGAGGTAAGACAATAATCCTGCAGATGCAAGCCTGTACTATTTTACGGATAATATGTTTTGTAAGTTCAGAAGAAGGGCAGGGATGGATCAAGTGAAGATGCCATGGCAGGACTTAGTGGGTGATGTGGAATGTGACTGGATTTGAAGGGCACAAGGATTTGGAGGGAAGGGAAGTGGGTGGAGAAAGAGATATGAAGAGACACAGGGAAGAATCACTGGGTGCACTGGTTAGAGGGGAAGTGGACCCACTGTCCTCTCCTCAGCCTGCGGCAGACATGGCTAAATCAGTGTCGTGGACATTTGCTGGATTTTAAAAAACTATTTATTTATTTGCCACTCTGCATCCATTTTTACTTCCTTAAAAATCCCTGCTTTCTTTGGTGGGTGGGTATTAGCTGTTTGTCACTTGTACTGCTTTGGCAGAATTTTCCATCAAAGTGCCTGTGACCCTTAACTAAGTCGTAGGCATGTGATCCAAGTTGGCCCACTGAACCTGCTTTGGTGAATTTGAAGCTTTAAGCAAAGATGGAACATCCAGGCGTAGCTCGTTTATCCTTGCAGCACTGCCCTGCCACAGCAGTTCATCAGCTCCTGTTCTTCCAGGTCCCTGGCTCCTGCCCTGGCTCCTGGACCTCCTGAGTCTTGTGCTTAGCTTGTTCCCTTGATCCTGTGAGCCACCTCATATCCTCACAGTAAGTCCCCTTTCTGCTCCAGTTAGCCAGTGACCAGCTGGGCCATGTGATGTGGGAAGTCTGCTTTCCATGGATGTGTTGCTTCAGCCACTGGACACCTGGTCCCTTCCTTTGACACCACGACTGCTGGACACTGAATACTGTCCCTTGCACCGTCACTGTTGGGCACTTGTGGAAAGAATTCTAGATTCTCTGCTTCTCTGTGCCACTTAACACCAGCTTCAAAGCCCCAGATAGGAGGATCTGATTGGCTGAGCCTAGAATGATTAGTTTCTAAAGTTGGAGGATAGACCTACCCTCTCTCACATAGTGGGGGATTCCTCAAATACAGAAAAAGATGTTGGTAAAAAAAAAATCCACTTTACCAGACATAAGGCAGTGGCCAAAGTCCATAGTCGAGTGGCCTGGATTTAAATCTTGGCTCTGTTGTGTGACTTCTTAGCTGTGTGACTGCAGATTTCTTAACCTTTCTAAGCCTCAGTATCTTTGTTTGTACGGTGATGGGAATTACAGCACCTGTCCTTTAGGGTTGGCAGCAAGATTACCTAAAACGATCCATGTAAAAGTGATTGAGACAGTTCTGGCACACAATAAACATTTAATAAATGATAGCTCTGATTATGATTGTGACATACATTTCTGCCATGTCTGAACATAGAATCAAGCCTTTCTCAACACAGTGCTTGAGGTAATCCCCTTTAATCCATGAGATTTGGCATATCTGATGAAACCTATTTGCCAGCCTTGGTTTAGGGTGGTACTCGGTAATCTAGCCTAGGTAGGTGCATGGCTGAGATTAGGAAGTACTGGGAAATGGGCACAGATCCACTATTTGCAGTGGTTGGAAAACTTCTGTGAAAGGCCAGATAGTAAATATTTTAGGCTTTGCTTCTGATAGGGTCTCTGTTGCAACTACTCAACTCTATTATCATAGTGCAAAAGCAGCCACACACAGATGAGTATTAGTGTATTCCGAAAAAACTTTACTTATAAAAAAGAAGGCAGGCCAAAATTTATAAAATCCTAGTCTATATTATTGAGATGATGATGATAGATAATGAGGATAAATGGAGTTTTCAGCCCTCAGCATTCTATGTATGTAATTTTCACAACAGTCCTGTCACGTAGATATTATTACCACCAAATTATAAATGACAAATCAAGACTTAGGCAAAATTACTTTCCTAAGCTGTTTAGCTACTTAAGTGATAGATAAAGGACCCAAATCTTGGTTTGTTTGACTTAAATGTCTATACTTTTCCACCATAATGTTGGGGGGAAGGGGCCAAGCAGGAACGAAATAGGTGATGTGAAAGATTTTCAGGGTTGTGTGTCATTTAACCTGGTTTTTCCAAGGAAGGATAATAGACAAGGATTTATGACAAAAGGCTCTCTGTTCGGGGATTAAAGGAAGTGAATCTGGCTCCCAGATCCACTCTGTTGTATCTCTTAGGAACCCAACTGTAGATTTTGATAATTTATTGGGGTACAAGGAGCGACAAGGTGAGGGTAACCCTTACCAATGAGATTGTATAAGTCAGTGAGGGCTGGGTTTCAAATACATGACTACCAGCTTTGCACACCTGGCTAAATTCGAAGTTTATCCTGTACATCAGTGTTGCTCGAACTTTAGTGTATGTCAGAATCACCTGCAAGTCTTGTCATTACATGGGTTGTTGAGCCTTACTCCCAAGATCTTCTATTTAGTAGGTCTGGGGTGAGGTTTGAGATTTCACATGCAAACACTGCTGGGCTGGAAAACCACACTTTGAGAACAATTGTTCACAATGTGAAGCTATGGAAGTCGGTGAACATGGAAGATGAATCTGCCAGTAGCATGTGGCATGGATTGTTCCCCAGCTGAATTCATGTGAAATAGTTACCTACCCATAAGAGAGAACTTATTCTCACCTTAAATGTAAGGACCTCTGCCTTCGTTAAATGGTAGCTAGATGATAGAGACTACATAGCAATCCCCAGTATCAAGTTTAGGGCTGTGTGCTAGACCTGTGGCCAACCTCCAGGCCATGGACCACTACTGGTCCATTAGGAATTGGGCTGCACAGCAGGATATGAGGTACAGGCAGGATATGAGCTGCAGGCCAGTGAGTGAAGCTTCATCTGTATTTATAGCTGCTCCCCATCACTACATAAGCTCTGTCTCCTGTCAGATTAGCTGCGGCATTAGATTCTCATAGGGACACAAACCATACTATAAACTGCGCATGTGAGGGATCTGAGTTGTGTGCTCCTTATGAGAATCTAATGCCTGATGATCAGAGGTGGAGCTGAGGTGGTGATGCTAGCGCTGGGGAGTGGCTGCAAATACAGATCATCCTTGGCAGAGAATTTTGACTGCATAATAAATATAATGCTCTTGAATCATCCCCAAACCATCCCCTGCAACCCCAGTCCATGGAAAAATTGTCTTCCATGAAACTGGTCCCGGGTGCCAAAAAGGGTGGGGACTGCCATGCTAGAGAATGCGTCACTAAACCTCCGGCATGATAGCTGCTCTGAAAGCTCCGTTTGGTTTGGGCCTGTCTCTTAAATGGTTTTCTGTTGCATATAGGATCAAAACTCCTTTATGTAACTGTGTACTTTGTACAAACCTTATGAGTCGTCCTATATCCTGAGAGTTCTGGCTTTATTTGTGCGGGTGTCTGCCCATTAAGTTGGGAGCTTTCACCACATCTGTTGTCTCCACAGGACCTGGTACAGTGCCTGGCACACAGTAAGTGCTCAATAAATGTTTCTTAAATGGACTGAGTTCCTTGGCGTGGCAAACATACCACTGAGCAGGAGGGTCTCTTTGTTTTGTGGATATGACTTTTCTCTTTGGCTTACCACTTCTCTCAGATTTTGAGCTGGAAACATTATCTTGTATTTTCTGTAAGAAGTATCAGAAATGTATAGATTAATAACACCGATAGTGTTGATGATGGTGATAATGATAATAATAACAGTCATTTACTGAATGTCTCCTATTTTCCAGGTATTGTTTTAGGTAGGAACACATATCATCTCTAATTTCGGATCTTCACTATGACTCTGTGGCATAAGCTTTAATACTCTCATTGCACAGGTGAGAAAATATAGGTTTAGATGGGTTAAGATCAGTCAACTGGCTGGGCGCGGTGGCTCATGCCTGTAATCCTAGCATTCTGGGAGGCCGAAGAGGGTGGATTGCTCAAGGTCAGGAGTTCAAGACCAGCCTGAGCAAGAGCGAGACCCCGTCTCTACTAAAAAATAGAAAGAAATGATCTGGACAACTAAAATATATATATAAATTAGCCGGGCATGGTGGCACATGCCTGTAGTCCCAGCTACTCAGGAGGCTGAGGCAGAAGGATTGCTTGAGCCCAGGAGTTTGAGGTTGCTGTGAGCTAGGCTGATGCCACGGCACTCTAGCCTGGGCAACAGAGCAAGACTCTGTCTCAAAAAAAAAAAAAAAAGGTCAGTTAACTATGTGTGCCACAGCAAGACATGGAATACTTGTGTGTCTGACATCAAAGGTTATTTGGCATGTTTCTCCCTTTGTGCAACACTGCCCATTGAATTTGTTCTTAAATGTGACTAACAGATCCATCCAAATGCTAATTTGTGCATTGCTTATCTGATTACAGATCAGGACTGACCGAGTCAGAATGACAGTGTGAAATGGCAGAATTGCCTTCGCACCACAGTTGGCAGGACAAGAAATTGTGCCCATGTAGCCACTGAGCCTTCCAGTTATATTTTTTCATCTCATTACACATACACGTGCACACACACTCTCTCTCTCTCTCTCTCTCTCTCTCTCTCTCTCTCAGCCAGCCTGAGCTCTCTTGAAAAATCTTTGAATTGGGGATTTTATATTAAACCAAGGAGTGAGGGAGGACAACAGAGGTTTGGTAAGAAAAAGGTCAGGTTACCATCTGTGTGATTGTAAGACAAAAAACAAAAGTAATTTGGAACTCTGTCCTTCAGATTGCAATGACTTTGCACTTGCCTTTCTTTGTTATCTCAGGAAAGGGATAATAGAGGTTATGATCTCTCAGAAGGGCTCTGCAGGACATCCCTTGTGTACTAACCACTTCAAATCCTCTCAGGTCCTTTATTCCAGCCACTGTGTGGCAACCCATTCTGTGCAGGCTTGGACCAGCTTCAGGCAGGGGCGATTGGGCATTCCCATCTCCCTTCCCTCCATGGACCTGTCTGACATCACAATGCTGGCCACCTACGGGAATAGCCACGACTCTCAAATGCAAAGAAAACAACGTCCTATGGAGCCACCTGCGACCAATGGGAGACAAAAACTGATAAGTAAAATGCGTCACCTTTATTTCCCTAGTGGATGGTTCTGAGATGCACTAAGGTAGGTGCCCAGGAAGGTTCTGGGGAACCAAGTCACCAGTAGCCCATAGTGGTGGCCAACTTGGTAACACATCCTTGTGTTGGCCCTCCCTTTGTTCCTATTTCACTTCTCCTGTCCCTTACTTCTTCCTGCTGCCAGGGATAATGTTTCCAAATAAACTGTGTGTACATAGTAAATCTTTACTTCAGGTTCTTTTTTAGGGGGCAGCTCAGGCAAGAAAAGATTCTAAGGGTAATAATAATGAAAAACTAAAATTTGCATGGCATTTTATAACATACTAAGCTTTTCCACACGATATTCTTTTATCTGCACAACAACCTTGTGCGGTAGGTAGTGCATGGATTATCATTATTCTTGTGTCCTAGATGAGACAGCTAAGATTCCAACAGGTGAAGCAGTTTACTCAAGGTTATACAGACATTAATGGTAGAGCTGGAACAGGAATATTGCTTCTCGAGCTCTTGGTTCAGTGTACTTTCTACTCTGACTACATTCAGAGTCTTGGAATTGTGCAAACTGGAACAGCATTCCAGAATTTTGCCTTTATTAGACTTCAGTTGTAAGTGTATTATAGTACATGGTATGTATAGATTAACTTAATCATTCAAATAACTATGCATGCTCATTAATATGCAGTTCTTTATTTCCTGAAACTTTTCTTAAGCAAGCTTTCAGCTCTTTCACTTCTGCAGGGTTTGATGTGAGGCCAGACTGCTTCATAAGCAGCCTCCTCCCTGGAAAATAGCAGGAGGAAGATATGATAATAAAAATAGTTACCATGTATTAAGGGTCAATAAATGCTCTAATGCTTTCCATGCTTATCTCTCTTTATTTTTATTTTATTTTTTCAGAGACAGGGTCTTGCTCTGTCACTCAGGTTGGAGTGCAGTGGCCCAATCATAGTTCACTGTAACCTTAAACTCCTGGGCTCAAGTGATCCTCCCGCCTCGGCCTCCTGAGTAGGCCTCGCCACCATGCCCGGCTTATTTTTTATTATTTGTAGAGATGAGGTCTCACTATATTTCTCAGGCTGGTCTTGAAGTCCAGGCCTCGAGTGATCCTCTCGTCTTGGACTCCCAAATTGCTGGGATTGCAAATGTGAGCCACTGAACCCAGCCTCCATGGTTGTCTTGATTAATCCCTATAAGGATCCTGTGAGGCAGGTACCATTAATATTGACTTTTTCAGAAACTGAGGCACAGGGAAATTAAGCAACCTACCCAGGATCACACAGCCAGTAAGCAGCATAGTCAGCATTTAAGCATAGGCAGTCTGACTCCAGAGTTCAATCTCTTAAACATTATGCTACGTTGCCTGGGTGAAGAAAGTTATTTAGTTATTGCTCATTTTGTCATTTTAAATGAAATGCTAACTCTGTTGCCCAATTCCCTCCAGTCTGGGAGAGGACGGTGAGGGACTGTTTCTTCTGCTAGAACAGCGCTTCATCAACTCTGCTTTACAAAGTACAGTAAATCAGGACTATATTGAAGTTATCACTTTGTCTGTAATGCTAACATTTGACAAAGAACCAAAGAGAAGGGTTATTTGTCAACTTGCTCAAATGTATGGAGTTTCTTATAGGTGAAAGTATCTATATTCATGCAAAAATGTAGGCATGTTAAGAAATTAGTTCATCTACTTTAAATCCTCATACGTATTAGAAGTTATCTCTAAAAGGCTTATCATTCTTATATTTAAAAATTAAACATCAAACTTCTAATGAATTAAATTTTAAAAATTAAGTGCAATATTAATTGATAAGAATTGTGAAACAGAACAGCTCTGTGTACATTCTAAGGATCAAAGAATGGTGATTCTCACACAGGGGTGGGGAAGAGGTGGATCGGAATCACCTGGCATATATCAATTCAAATGGTAAAGAAACAGTGAATATTATTCAGCCTTTAAAAAGGAGGAGATCTGCCATTTGCCATAACATGGATGGACCTAGAGGACATTATGTTAAGTGAAATAAACATACACAGAAATAAATGTACATAGAAAGAAAAGTATTACATGATCTCACTTACATGTGGAATCTAAAAAAAAGAAAGGACAAATATATAAAGCTAGAGAGTAAACAGTGGTTACCAGAGCCAGGGCTAGGGGTAGGAAGTGGGCAGATGCAGGTCAAGGGATACAAAATAGTAATACGTAGAATGAACAGGTCGAAAGATCTAATGTGCAATATGAGTACTATAGTTGGCAATAGTGCACTGTATCAGGATTTTTGCTAAATGAGTCGATTATATCTGCTCTTGCCACAGGGGGAAAAATGGGTAACTATGTGAGATGATGGTTATGTTAATTTGTTCCACTATAGTAACCCCTTTACTATATATGTGTGTACTGTAACATCATGTTGTGTACCTTAAATATACGCAATACAATTTATTTTAAAAAAGGAATCACATGGCAGAAGATTGCTCTTCAAGCTGATTATAACCAATTTGTACCATTTTCAGCCGTGTAAAGGATAGTCCATTTTCCCACATCCTCCACAATGTTGGTGTTACCCAGACTTTACAATTTTTCAAATCCAATAAGTATGAAATGGATCTCGTTGCTCTTTTAACATAAAATTTCATAAATTAAGGAGGTTGTTTATGAAGTACGCTTTGAGCTTGATAGCCTCATTAATAAGTCCACGTCTGTTCCTACATCCTGTCTGCCATTTAGGCTAAACCATGAGAGTTTGTGCCACACAAGAGAAGAGAGCAAATGCTGCCTGGAACAGCAACATCCACAAAGTAAGGATGAAAGAGGGTAATTCCCTCTCAATAGGAAGGGGAAGCAGAAGCTCTCCTTGCAGAGATTAGAGGAGAGAAAGCAGAGGGGACAAAGACTTCTCTCCTCCACTACCCTCCAATTGCCAATGGCATGGGGTCACCTGAGGTGAGACTGCTTAGTATCCGATAATGCAAACTAATGATTTTTTCTGCACATGTGATTTGCCCTGTGTAAAAATGGTGACTCATACTCTCATTACCAGCATCTTAGTAAAGTTCCATCTACTAAGCCTTTGGTAGAGTGTCAGGTGCTACGCCAACTAAGCACTTCATCTGTACTGTTTCCTTTTATTATCCAAACTATCCTATGGGAGGTGGGACAATGGGATTTTTCCTCTTTTACATATGAAGAAACCAAGGTTAGTAAGGCAAAGGAAACTCCCCAAAGGCAAGTCAATAGAAAATGGTGGAACTGCTATTCTAATCCAGGTGTTACTGGCACACCTGACCACCGAATGATCCAGACTCCAGCTGGAGCACCTCTTGGTAGTGGTCTCATAGGAGAGTGGTGGACATTAGGGAGACAGGACGCATTTGAATTGTTTCCTGTCAGAACAGGCGATGGGATCTTGAGCAAGAAGAAGTTCTACATTTTAGCAAGTGCTCGCATCATGATTGCCTGGGATGACGACAGTCGATCTAGACAGAAGCGGGCAACGGGCTCTGGAAGACATCTGGGATAAGGTAAATTCAATCATCAGGTGAGAGTTAAAGGACAATAGAGCATAGTCATTAAGAACTTGGGCTCTGGAGCCAGTTATACAAGGTTTTGAGTCCTGATCTGTTATTTTTTATGACCTTAGGCAAACTACTCAACCTCTCTGAGCTCCTTTATAATCTTCAAAAAGTGCATAATTACGTATGTTATATAGATTTTTGAATTAAGTGAGGTACTGTATAATCCTTTGTGCAGTACCAAGAATACAGTAAGTGCTACATAATGGGAGCTGTTGGATGGAGAGAGAGTAGCTAGGAAGTCTGGCAGTATGCAACAAACAGCGAGTAGTACCTAAGCAAATTGCTGCTGACTTTTGCAATATGAAATCACAGTGAGGAAAGTTTGACAAGTAACCAATGGACATAGAACCGCGGACTTTAAAAAAAAAAATCTATCATATTGGCAGCATTTGATCTCAAACACACATTCACATCGCCACACCTAGGCACTTGAGTTCAGTTGCCATGCCCATGCGGCTTACTTTGGAATGAAAGGAGCTGAGGCAGTTCTTTCAATTTCATTGCTGAGAGAGTGCCCACAGGGAAACCTGTTCCATAGGTCCTTCATGTTGGATTCAGAAAAACTTGCAAGTGAGATTAGTTAGTGACTCGATGGCTGTTTTGAAGGCCTGCTCTTTGTAGTGGCATATTCCCAAGTCTTATAAGAGAAATTTTCAAAAAGTAATTAGCAGAAGGAAGCCAGGACTCTAATTGGGTAAAGTCTTACAACTCTTCCTCGTGGGTGGAGAAGGATATGATTTCTGAATGGGGAAAAGAGATATGATGCTTTGTAAAATGAGCTGTTCTTTGTTTGAGATGATGGTACTCTTGGCCTGCGATCCCTAGACATACAAGTTGATTCATTTCCTCACTGTTGGGTTGGATCAGTACCGAGCCTCCCATGCCAACATTCCCAAGGTGAATGAGGGATGATGGTGCATGGCTGCCTGTCTGGGGAACCACCCTTCATTTTTCAGTCTCATTTTCTCTAGGATCTAACCACAGAGCAAAGCTAACCAACAGAATTGACTGGCCGTGCTATGTGTTGGATTGTCCTGGGGTTGTGTGTGTGTGTGTTTCCACTAAGCGGCAATTTCTCCATTCAGGCCCGGTAATTAAGCTCTTGAGCATGAGAAGGAACAGCAGCAGAGTGAAAACCAAAATGAGAGCACAAGTAGAGAAGAATGCTGTCAAGAGGAGATGACTATTTTTATTCTGTCTGCCTGAGCAGAGAGCTCTTATGATACATTAATGCTGAGTGAGCAGGTGAGACCTGGTGCTCAGATGAGACATGAGCTGTGAGGCTGCCACACACCCAAAGGTCAAATGCTCATTGTCCTTGTGTCTTGAAGAGCCTGAGATTGACTACACAGCTCCCTCCTGGTTTCCCCCTTTCCATCAAACTGCTTTTGTACGAGAGCCATTAGCCCTAAGCTCTTTCTCTCCTGAAAGAGTCAGGAACAGAGTGGGATGGGAGGTTGCAGATATTCTTGGAAATGGAAGCTTTTGTCAGTCTGTTGCCACTGAAGAGTAAGGATCAGAGAGAGGGGAGCAAAGCCCTAAATACTGTCATGGGGGAGGGAAAAGGGATATGGTGTCCTTTTTATTTTTTAGGACTAAAGGAGTAAGTTTTACCGCTTCCTTCAGCTATCGGGTTTTCCTCTCTTCTCTTATTGATCTCCCAGAAGACAAATGGTCAACCCAGAGCTTCTGTCTGAATTGACTTTTGTTCTAAAAGATATACCCCATCCTACATATTCCTGTGCTCTTTTTGTCTTCTCTAAGCTGATCCTTTTGAGTATTTGCTACATTTCAAAACTTTCCCCCAAACTTCTCCCTGCCAAAAAGATGACTTCAAACCAAAGCGAATTTCTCTCTTTCCTCCCAGCCTACTAACTGGTGCCCACTTTGCAGATATCAGCTGGTCAAGTTTTTGCCCGTGTCTTGTTACTGAACATTAAGCCCAGCATTCTCTGTGGGTCCAGAGTAATTTACTTTTTAAAGGAATAGACACATTGTGCTGTAATTTGTGTGGTCTGTGGCCTATAAAAGGCTGTGAAGGCTTATGATGGTTCTTTTTTAATTGCAACTTAAACGACTGAAATAAATTGTTTTAACGAATGGTGTTGTGAAGCGCTACTGCTATTAAACTAAATTTCATTCTCTTGGGAGGATCCACAGACGAAGATTTAAGTAAAGATGAAAGCAGTTTTGTCTTTTTAGACCAATTCCCAAAGGCAATTCTGGATCATCAGATGTTTCCCAGAAATTGTTGCCTTTAAATCTAAGAATTGAGGAAATTAGTCTCAATATGAGAGACTTAGAGGCCTTAAGTCAAGTTTGTCTTTGGGTGAGTTTTACAAGCCTGTGAAGCATTATTGAACTGGGAGAAGTCACTTTGCTGAAGATTACAGAATGTGGCCTTTATCTCTTGGTAAAACACCCTAGTTGCTAATTGTAGCCATTTAACGAATATAGGGAAACTGTAGAAATCTAGCCCCTTCAGAGGATTACTACGTGCTGAAGTGAAATGCTACATGGAGGACCATGAGACTATGCCAGGCCTTAGTATTCCTCATCCCACCTTCAGAATTTCTTTGCTCTAATTTCAATAGTCAGTTCTTAATCCATAAATCCTCCTCCTAGACCCAGGATAATACATGTGGCATGTTGAAGCTTATTTTTCAAATATCTCTTCTTGGGATGGTGTAATAGTTAGGTTTTGCTGTGTAACAAATCATCCCAAAACATAGTGGCTTAAAAAACAGCTACTTATTTACCTTATAATTCTGTCGGTTGGAAATTTGGCCTGGGTCCCTATAACTGGTTCTTCTAGTCTGTGTTGGACTCATTCATCTTCAGTCAAATGCCAGGCAGTTAGGATGACCCTGAGTCGAGATGTCTTATCTTTGTACCATATGGACTGTAATCCAATAGCTGGTTATCCCAGGCTCGTTCACATGACCACTGGGCAAGATACTGAGAGAGTGTCGAAGCTGCAAGGTTTCTTAAGACCTAGGCTCAGAAACTCCCACACAGTCTCTGTTGTTACTTTCTGTTGATCAAAGCAAGCCTCCAAACCATTTATGATTGGAGGCGCAAGGAAATAAACTCCACCTCTTTGTGGGAGGATCTACAAAGTCGCATTTGAAGGGATGTAGATATCAGGAGGGGAATGATTAAGACCATTATTTTTTCAAACAGTACTCCACAGATGGTATCTATATATGTGGGTGTTTTTTTTTTGGCCTGGAGAAGACTTATGCTCATTTGGGATAGTTTTTAAGCCAATGGAGGCTTAGTCTCTGCAGATCTGATGAAAACAACAGACTGAATCTTTTTTAGGAGTTTAAAAATATAGGTCTATGGTTTAGCAATCTCCATGGGACTGAATGAAGTGCCTTCTCTTTCTCCAATTACCAATACAATGCCTACCACAAGTGCTTTAGGGGGCTGTGTTCCCACGGATGTTCTTTTAAGTTCCTATGTAGCACTAACATCATCTCCACTGTCAGGTTTTCTGTTATCCCAAAACTAATATTGTGAACTATTGCCAAAGGACAGCACGCCCAAATCTCTGTTCTCTGTATGTTTTGATTTATCTGTGGTGATTCTTAATCACTCACTCTGTTGGTATTTCCATACTCAACTCCATTTGTACTTATGGTGCATGCACACTTTATGCAAGGAATGGAACTATCTCTATTATTAGGGAGCTCTGAGTGTGTGAAGACTTGTCTTGCACTGCCTTTTTTGAATCCGCCTGCTTGAGGAGCTGCTTAGTGACTGGGTGGGAGAAGATGTAGGAAAGCTCCACAGCCAGGCTGATTGTCCTAATTAAGGATTTCTTAAAGGAAAATGCATTAAAAATCTCTTTCCCTGAATATCATATACATCTGAGTTCAATGCAAATGTCAAGACAAATCTAAAAGATTTTTTTCTTGATTACTCACTCTTTTGGACTGTCCCCATCTGCTTTCCTTCCTTATATGAATAATTGAGAGTTGACTGCATAATACATGCATGGTGGCTTATTTATGGTTTTTGATAGAGCCCCTTGTATGCTTCATTGTGCTTTATGAAACTCTAATCTATTCAGATTATAAATCTTCTCTTCTCCTTTTTAGAGGCAACTTCCTGCAGGACCCAAAATATAGTAAATATTAAAATGGTAATGCTTTAAAACTATACTGTGGGGCTTAAGAGTTAATCTTCTAATAATAAGGGCCTCTTACAAGACAGGCACTGCCTAGGCACTTTAAACACATGAATACATAAATAAGTAATTCTCACCGAAACCCTTCAAGGTGGGTTTGGTGATCCTTATTTCATACATGAGGAAACTAAGGCTCTTTGCAGTTAATTAACCTACTTAGAAGAGCACAGAATCACTATGTTGCTAAACCAGAATGGGAACCAAGGTTAACCTGACCCCAGAGCCAGTTCTTTTTCTACTACATGGGATTCTTAATATGATAATGGCCTTTGACTGCTGAGTCACTGCCATCATCATTTTGTAGGAATGTACTTTCTTCTTCCTGGAGGAAGCAGGAGAATTTACCCCTCACCTCCCCATCTTTATGATTTCATGACAGCTATAAGATGGAAGTCATCTTTTAAAAACTCACAAGGGATTGGGATGGTAGACATTGCACAAGCCTAGGGGAAAGGCACTGGCAGAATGGAGGACATGAGGTAGGTAGAGAGAGTCAGAAAAAATTTCTCTGTCAATCTTGAAAGGATACAATTTAAAAATGACCTATCTCACACCTGAATTCAAAATTGTAAGAATGCATATCATTATAAGGTTGCCCAGTATCAGTGTCTTTTAAAAACTTTCAGACACGGAATGGTGGCGAGACTGCCAACCTCTTCTCTCGTGACCCAGAATTGAGTCCTGATGGTCTAGCAAGCCCTTGGTGACTTTCAGGAATGAAGCTGTTGGGTCAGACTCCACCTTCCTCTTCCCAACACATCTTCTTATTATTATTGTAAATTGAAGTCAGTTACATCACAGCTGCTCTTGTAAATCAGATTATTAGCTATGTGTGGGAAATCCAGCCTCCCTCTGCAAGCTTATGTGCCTAGGACTGCCTTTACCCTAGGGAAGGGTACTTAGCGCCACTGGTTTGATTCTATTTGGAAACTATAGGTTTTACTTCAAAGCTGTTTGATTCCAGGACAGTACTTCCCAAGGGTGTTCCAGAACAGGAATTTTTAAGTCTGGGAAACTCTTGGAAATTAAGAATGTGTTCTAGCTTATGCAAGGTTCAGTGAAGTGTTGTGCTTAACATATCTGCTTAACTATTTAATTCTGGGAAGAAATCAAGAGTCCCATTTTGGACCTATTATGTTTTAGTTGTGTATTATATATCTGAATGGAGATGTTCCAGGGAGCAAATGCATCTATGGACTCAGGGAACAGATAAAGGTTAGAGACAAATGTTAGGAAATTGTCATCATATAGATGCTTTCTAGCACACTGGGACTCTCCCTTCTGTAAACAGAAAGGAGAAGAGGGCCCAGTTGGGAGCCTGGAGCACTCTATGTAACACAAGGCCCCAAGGTATAATAAAATCACATTAAATAACTTGAAAAGCTTTAAAAAACACACATAAAAGGGAAATATTAATTATGATTTAAAAACTTAAAAGTTGACCTAAATAATATTAATTTACATAAAGCTATGCAAAGTACTTGATGCATTTGAATTTAATTTGGACTTAATAATTTCAAAAAAATGGCAGATTTGCTGAAAATAAAGTCTTAGATTAAAAGACTTTTTTGCTTCTAAGAGACCTCCTTTCTCCATAATCCATAAAATAGAACAGACAGACTTCTTTTATTTATAGGTCCTGCTGTCTGTGCTCTCTGTTGTATGTTTGGATGGGTGGCCTTGGCTTCAGAGGCTGGGGGGAAGACACAGAAAAGCACAGGAAAGAAATAAAAACGCAAGGTGAAATGAGCAAGGGGACACATTCATAGTCACACACATAAATGTAGAGGAAGTAGTGGGGAAATGTAACTATGAATATGTACATCACTGAAAGAAGTAATGTGAACATACACTCACTGGGACCCACATTCAGTGGGAGACAGTCAAAGTATAATGGGTATTGTGAAGTCCTATTTTTCCTGACTTATAAAATCTATGATTTTTTAAGGTTGTTCTATGTAACGTTGGAAAAATCTCACCAAAAGGTGTGAATAGGGCTTTTAGCTTTTTTCTACTTTCCGCATTCTTTCTCACATCACTTCTCCCAGGTTTCGAAACTCTTGTTCTGACTGATCTTCTCCACTGGGGGGAAAAAAAATCCTCAGGCCAATTTACACTGAATATACAGCAGTACCCCCTTCTCCGAAGTTTTGCTTTTTGCAGTTTCAGTTACACATGGTCAACCATGGTCTGAAAATATTAAATGAAAAATTCCAGAAATAAACAATTCATAAGTGTTAAATTATGTGATGTTCTGAGTAGCGTGATGAAATCTCACACAGTCCTGCTCCATTCCACCTGGGATGTGAATCATCCCTTTGTCCCGTGTAGCCACACTGCCATTAGTCAATTAATAGCCAGCTTGGTTATCAGATCGCCTGTTGTGGCATCACAGTGTTTGTGTTCAACTCACCATTATTTGACTTAATATTGGCCCCAAAGTGCAAGAATAGTGATCCTGGCATATTGTTATAATTGTTCTATTTTATTATTAGTTATTGTTGTTAAGCTCTTACTGTGCCTAATTTATAAATGAAACTTTATCATAGGTATACATGGATAGAAAAAGAACAGTATATGTAGGGTTCGATACTACCAGTGGCTTCAGGCATCCTTTGGGGGTTTGGGAACATATCCCCTAGGGGTAAAGGGGGGACTACTATATCATTCATTCATTTGTTCATTGAGTAGTGATTAATTCATTCCTTCAACAAAGACTTATTGAGCACTTACCATGTCCTGGGTACTGCTCTAGCTCTCAGACTACAGGTGTGGACAAAATACTGTATATAAAAATGTCTGCCTTCATGGAATTTACATGCAAGTTGGAAAGAAGGTGAAGGATTTAGAAAATAAATAAATATAAAAATAAGGGACACGTGTCAGAGGATGGTAAGTGCTATGGAAAAGAAATAAAGCAGGAAAGGAGAAGGATGGTTGTGGTGGGGTCGAATTTTAAATAGTGCCACCAGGGAGGGCATCGCTGACATTTGAGCAAAGATCAGAAGAAAGTAGAGAGCTGTGAAGCTATCTGGGGGCAATGTATCTATTTGCTACAGTACTGGGAAGAAGGAAATGTTTGACTCAAAGAAATAAAGTGTTAATAATAATGGCATTTCAGATGACAACTAGGGAGATAATTTAGGTGCAAAGACCTTCTTGGAGTCCTGTGTATCAGGTCCTGCAAGTCGCTGCCAACACTGCCAGCAGGAAAGGCCAACCCAGGAGAGGGGTTTCTGGTAATGACTTACAAAGATGAAGGCTCTGCTAACTGGCAGATGATAGCCAATGAATGTAAAAAGTCAAAGGCTCCAAAGACCATGATAGAATGCCAGAAGACATTTGAATATAACCAAGTGGGCTGGAGGGAGAGACAGAGAGAGAGAGAGAGAGAGAGAGAGCGAGAGAGAGAGAGAGAGAGTGAGAGAAACATGAGTGAGAGAGTGAGCACCAATAGGGATGCATCTTTTTTAATAATCATTTTTTCAAAATCACTAACTTCACTTCCATCAGCAATGCCCCTTTAGACCTTTGAATCTGTGCTGGGTTTAGGCTTTCTTTGATTCTCTGTAGGTCTAATAATGATCCTAGATCCCCAAGAATCAATCTTGATGGTGCATGTTAGACATATAGCTAAGGAGGTCTATCTAGGTTCATGGAGGAAGTGAGAGGAAACCAGCAATGGCCTCTAATATTTTTGATGTGATACTCTCACTTCTGGATCCCCAGTCTTTTCCTTGGGTACTCTAAGTAATAAATGTCTCTGACGCCAAGGTGAGGTGTGTACTATGCAGTGCTTGTGTCGCTCATGTTCTATCTGCCAACACTCATGGTCTAAATACCCCCAGGTTCTCTGGAGTGCCATGCCATTTGCTTGGAAGACTCTTTCTTCCTCTCATCTCCAAGACAACTAGAGATCCCAGCCAGGGTCACCATGTGCACTGTTCAGATTGTGTCTTATGCAAGGGCACCTAACTAAGGGTGCAAGTGGGAGCTACAATCCACTCTGTGCCTTGTTCACCAAGCCATTTATCCTGTTGCAGAGCCGTATCCACCTGGAGAAAGAGATGTCATTTTCTAATGTACCCAGAAGCAAGCTATGCTAGGCAAACTGTGTTCCTGTGTGGCTGCAGTCCCCCAAAGGGCCTCTTTTCTAATTCATACAGCAGAAACCTGGGGCAAGTGGTGGCCCCGATAATGACATATCTTCAACAAAAACCTCTTTCCCTCTATCTTTTTGCACGTACGAGCAGACACATGCATCGGATCTTGTGCATTTGGCTACATGCACACATATCTCCTGCTTGTAGTTAAGGAAAACTCGTTTTGTTTCTCAAATTCTGTTCCATCCAAGTTGAGGGCTATACTTACACTGAGAACAAATCAAGGTTATTGTCCACCAAACCTCTTCATAACACATGACTATCACTGAGTAAAATCAGGTCTGGTTTATATTCCCCTTTTAATGTTTGACTAATTCTTGGGATTATAGTGATAAAGAGGAGCTTGCCAGGCCATCTTTCATCTAGAAGGTGCTTTACCTAAATCATCACAAACAGGGTCAGTTATGTTGAACAGTGTCAAAAAACATGATGTGGAGTGAGAAATAGTGGTTGAGTCTGCAGGCCAAGCTCCACGTGGCAGACGTGAGGCAGGTTTGTGACAGAACCAGCTGGACTTGTTCCTGCAGAAGTGAAGTAAGCTGTGTAAGCCTACTTGTGTAAGCCAAGAATTGTGCTCACCTCGTTGTTTTTGGGTTAAAAACTCTGGAGCCAGATTTCCAAGATTCAAATGTAAATTGTACCTCTTACCTGCTTTATGAATTTAACCAACTCCCTTAACTGCTCTGTGATTCAGTTTTCTCATTACCGTCTTCTTTGTCATCATTGTCATCGTTGTCATAATCACCATCATCATCTAATTCTGGTCCCCATTCCTCGAGTGGCTTTTCCCTTCAGCTGGATCCTGGGCTCCTTTTGCCTACAGTTCTTTCCCTTCCTATGTATTACTGTGGCTGCCAAGTTATTCCCAAGCACCAGATTGGGCTTTCCTCAGTGTCTGGGTTCCTCCTGAGTAGACATCCTGGATATCACCTGGATACAGGCTGTTTCAATTCAGTTGGATCCAAAGTTAACAGACTGTGCTCCCTACAGGAGGAGAGAGTTGGGTGTTTAATATGTTCAGAAAAATAAACACATAGATTGCAAAAAAGCAAATATTGCCTCTAGCAATCTTTGTGAACTTACTTGGTTTAGGGTTTCAAGAAAACATAGAGGCATTATATGCACAATAAAAATGATAGCTATTGCTTTTTGGACATATACAATGTACCAGGCACAAAGCTTGATTTTTTAAGAAGACAAATTTCCTAGCAACCCTGCTAGGTAGATATTCTGATGAAAAACTATGAGGAAATGGAAACTCACAGTTATGACAGATTTATAAGGGACAGTGCTAGCTCATGCTTTTTCTCTGACATAATCTTCTCCCATATAATGGTTTGATCATTTTTCCCGACCTCTGGATGCCCTATACATGTGTATGAAGCATCACTCAGTTTTAGATGGTAAAGGCAGCCTTTTTCAGTCAACAAATTTAATTATTTTCTCACCATGAAAGTAATACATATTCAATATAAAAAATTTTGACACAATAGATAAGTTGCCCAAGGTCATGATGATCTGATAAGTGGCAGAGTCAAGGCTCAGCTTTCCCCAGAATTTATGTTCTAAATCACTATTTTGTATGAAACCATTTCCCTATGTTGGTCTCCTTTGGCTGACTCACCCATAGGGTCAGATTCATTATTATTTAACATACTGGCACATTTCAGTTCAGGGCATTTGTTTGTTTTGCACAGTTCCATCTGTCTTTAACACAGGTTAACAATATGGAACTCCTCTTGGCCAAATAGATAGCCAATTTGGGGATAGTAACATCCTCCTGATTAAAAATGTAACTGAAAAACTAGGGATGCAAATGGAATTAATGTCCATACATGATAAATTGGCTCCTTTTAAAGAATGTCTAGTGATTTGTAAAGCCATGTCTAGCTTGATGGCGATGATGTCATATTATATGAATATTGGTAAATTGTTTGCATATTGTTTGGCTGAGGAAGGTCCCAGGTCATCTCCCCCTTTACTTGTATAATAGTTCCCCAAAGTCTACTCCTGTTGATGGGGTTTGTTTGTTTTTTTAATAATTGTACTTTAAGACAATGCTGGATAAATATGTCACCACATTTAGTTTCCTTGCTAAATATTGGTTTAATTCTCTCTCTTTCTTTGGTCATAATTAAATGCAATGGAAGCCCCATAAAGTGATAGAAAATAAGAACCAGGGCCTCAGACTTTTCATCTATATTATGAAGGGTCAGACCAGCTGATAACTAAAGACTTTTCCATCTGTCAGATTCCTTAAAATCCTCCATCAATCACAACAGTAGGAGAAATTTCAGTGCTTGACATCATGTTTAAAAAGTTTTTTGGGGGTAAAATTGGGTCTCTTCCAGGAAATGTTGCTAATTCATTTCCTGCCAGTTGCAGAGAGTGGTGTTTCCAGGGTAGTCATCACTTGATGACTGTCGAATAATGTTCACGATGAACTGAAATCAGAAAGAAAGTTGATTTTTAGGAAAGGCACAAAAATGACATGATGTTAGGGATTAGAGCCTATTTCTCATGCCTGAAGTGGAATTAAGTGGAATAAAGTTCCCTGCCACAAATATATTTAGTGAAATTTAAGAAATCTCCTATTACAGTTTGATTATGGCTTATCAGAATAATATTGCACTCATTTTATCTCATCTGTAAGCCTGGGTGGAATGTAGGCAGAAGTAATGACCATCCAGTTGCTCATCATAGTGGATCTCCTTGGAGCGGGCGGTGTAGATAGTAGGAAGCACACTGGTGGCAGAGGCAGAAAGACTTCCTCTGATTCTTGGTTACCCCTCTCACTTATGTGTGACCTTAGCCATGTTATTTAATTTCTCTGAGCCCACATTTTCTCATCTATAAAATGGAACTAATGGAATGTTCCTCAGAGGTTTATTATAAAGATTAAATTTTAATGTATGTGTAATGCCTACTGCTCAATAAATCCGGGTCCACACTCTCATATGCAGAGTTTTGAAATCCGAAAGTTATGAAGATTGCTTTCTTGAAACCCTCTTTGTGACAAAACCTGAACTTTCTGATTTTAATTTCATTTGACAGAAGAATTTTGACAATGTGAAGCGATTTATAGTCTTTGTCCCACTCAATATGAATACTGGTAGGTTTTGGTGTATAAATATATAACTGTTTGATTATTAATATTTGTGCTGTCTCAGACTTTTCGAGGGGTGTTACATAACGTACAATTTAATATCTTTCTAAAATCTAAAAAAAATCCTGAATTCTGAAACATATGAGGCCCCAAGGATTTCTGATAAGAGATTTTAGCCCTATATTTCTTTCCTGCTTTTAGAATGAATGAATATTAAGGTAATTGTCTTTCGGTATTGCCTTATTGTAGTTAATGGCACAGATGGTAATTTTGACAAAATAATCTTTAGGTTTTTTTCTTTACCATTTTCTTTGAAGGGATATTTTCACATTGTCTGAACTAAGATTTACGATCACAACGTGAGAACTATTGTAGAGTTCCTAACAAAGACCTTAAGACCTAGAATCTAGTGGATTTTATGGTAAGATAAAAATATCTCAAACTCTGATTTGTTCTGACAGAGCTAAAATAAGCCCTTTAACATTAGCCATAGTAGTTGCTTAATAAATATTTATCGAGATGAGTTGAAATCCCAAGAAATATGCATGAACCTTAAAATAGTATGCCAGTAGATGGAGAAAAGAAATTTAATAGATTCACAGCTTCTATGAGGATTCTTCTACTGAACATCTTTTCAAGAGAGTACAATTATTTCTGCAGGGCTTTAACATGCCCAACTTAAGTTTTGGTCTCTTTTCTGAAAAAGTTGCTTTTGTTATTTGAAAAGGGAAATCAGGTTACTTTCTTGATTCGTAACTGCTCATTCACACATAAACATTATTATTCTTACACTTAGCGTTGTGTTTCTGCATTTATTGCTAGAAATTGTGGAGGTTTCATAAAGTTGCAGATACATATACCATACAAGGAAAGGTGGGGCCCAGGCACAATAGTAGTAAAGCAGCCTGGTTCTGTTGCCAAGAGCATAAGCCACTTGCTGAACTGTAGCAAAACCAAATGATCAATTGCCTGAAATGCCTTTAGCCCATTTAAAACAAATTCCATGTTTAATTGGGCCTGTATCAAATAGCTCATCCTGTATCGAGAAGATGTTTTTGTAGTTTAAGACTTGTAAGAGAGACCATCAGTAGTACTCCACATGCACGGTGAATAGGCCAGTGTGATTCAGAAGCTACTAAAGAGAAATTATTTTGGAGGCTACATAGTCACTGCATTAAAACTAAAGTAATTTATTTAATTATCCTTTGGAGGGCTCTCTATATTATTTTTGTGAAGGCACCGGAAACATTGAAAAGCCAAAAGAAAAATAGGAAATTAACTTACATGAAAGTTGGCTATTAATTTTCCCTTCATGTAGAAATGTATTTTATTGTGTTTGGAACGATGTAATTTCAGAAGCAGTGAAAGTGTCTCAACTCACAAAAGGAAGGAAACAAAAATGGGATTTGAGAAAACATTCTTAAGCTTTGAAGAGATGAGGGTTTTGGCATGTTAAGGTGTTTGATTATGGTTGTCAGACTGCTCTCGGTGTAATTCTCTTCTAAGACTGAGAAATAAATATGGTTAAAGGCACTAGGATGGGTTTTAGGTACAACTGGGAAGTAGTAGAAGCGTGTTAAGTCACCCTTTTCTCCCATCTGTAGAGCATTCTCACCTTCCTCAATGTTCTTCCCTCTCCCTGTCAAAGCAGCCCTCCCAGGAATGTCTGAATTTGAAACTATTCTTTGACTTATAGAATGAAAGGCCTTTTTGCATAATACGATTACAGGTACCACAGAATAGGAGGTTTTCCAGGCGAGAGGATTATCCTGGTGCCCATGAAATCACCCAGCGGACTTACTAAGAGCATGTCAGTTATGACACAAAATTTTTTGAACTCATCTTTTGTGGAAAAATCTAGTAATGACTGAAATTTTCCATCTTTTTTTCTTTTTTTTTTTTGCTTTTTTGCCTTCCACAATCCATTTTGTTTTTACAATGAGGCAGAGGGACCTTTTAAAAATACAAATTATATCATATTCTATCTTCCATTTAAAACGGTTTAATGGATTTCCTTTATTCTCTGAAAAAATACCCAGGGTTGTAATAAGGCTCTGTAATAATATGGCTTCTGTGTACTTCTCACTACTCCCTGAGTCCAGACACAATGGTTTTGTTTTAGTTCTTCAAAACTGCAAGATGATAGGAACTCGATTTTATTTACTGCTTTACTTTCAGGTGCCTAGCACAGTGCCATGATTAATAAGTGTTTCTTAAATGAATGAATGAAAGAGGGAATGAGTAAAATGTTGCCATTCTAGTTAGCGTTGGTAAAACTACTTCCATTTTTGGTACGACCCTTCCTTCCACAAATATATATTGAGTCCTTACTATGTGTTATGCACTGTGCGAGGTGCTGCTTAACAGCAGTCACAATACGAAATAACTAAGCTGCTGGGAATTAAGAGTGGCCTCCCAGGGTAGGTTACAATTGTGGATTTGGAGATCTAGATATGCAGAAATGGTAGAGAGTATAACTGCAGAACTCTGCCTTTGTGCTGCTTTTGGACTACACAGAAGACTTAATCTCCAGGGAGGCATAACTGCTTTTAAAACAGAGTGAACCACGGTGTTTCCTTCCGAGAGGAAGGAATTAATGTCAGTCACTAATTATGTTTAAAGAGTGAAATGTGAAGAGACCCATATGTCTTTGCTACCATGAGGTCCATAAGGGCAGAGACCTGAGGCTCCATTGTCTCATTTCCGGCCGCCCTCTCCATTTCATCCTGGGCATAATATTAATAGGAATGAGATCGTGGGCTGTTCCCAAAGCCTTTTTCAGGTCCGAAGGCGTTAGATGCCTTACTGTGTTGTTTTATAAACAAAGTGCTCAAGTGTTCAAAACTTCTTTGGCAAATAGTGGCAAAATTACCGTGACTTTTAGAGAGATCTGGGTGTAGTAGAGAGGAGGGGTGTTAGGAAGAAGCTAAGTTAGAATTGATCTACTTCTACAAGGGAATTATTGTTGAAAAACAATTTAATATTTCTTTTGGATGAATAGGAGATTTGTATCTGTTGCATGACTTGTTCTAAATTGGCTTTTAGGAAAAATTTTAATTTCTTCTTTTTGTATTAATAGTGTGTACATACAACAGATAAATATTTTTAAGAATGGTATGCATATATACGTGCCATTTGATTTGCTTCTTTATTTTTCTCTAAAAAATAGCTAATTTGAATATGACTATCTGAATATACTGTTATTTTCTCCTAAGGATACCATTAACTTGCCACAGATTTAGTCATTCACGTAGGGTACTATGTCAGCCAGACTTAAAACTTTATAACATCAACTTGGAAGTACAATTTTAAAATTTTAAGAAAGAAAAGTGAGACCTTAAGACATGATTGTTTTTTAGTTAGCCCCCAGAAAAGAATAACTTACATTACAGTAACCTTATGATAAATCATATCTTCTGTCTAATTCTTGGACTTGCATGCAGCAGTATCTCCTCAAAGATGTCTTCGTTCTAGTGAGTTTTATAAGAGAGAAGCCCAATTCCTCATTTGTGTTAAGGGCTATCATTGCCTGCACCTTTTATTACAGTAAACCTCAGATAATTTCACACTATAGTGGCAATCTTTGAGCCTGTTCTCTCAGTTAAATCATCCTCTGTTCAAACATTATATTAATACAATCTCCACTTGACACACCAACAAACATCAGTCACAGAAATTATAGGTATTAAAGGACTTAGCTCCCCTGTCTTGTTCCTTGTTTTTGTCAGTTAAGATGTCTGTTATTATCTGGTTGTTCCATCTATGGTTAAGTGCAAGCTTCAAGATGGCAATATTCTCTTTGGAATATGTACACTCATTTCCCAGAAAATTAGTCTGGATGCTTGTTCTATGTTATAAGAAATTCTAAACATATAAATTTATTTGGAAAGTTTTACATAATGTATTATCACTTTTGGAAATTCATTATGCATGTAAACTGGTTAAGGTCTCTGAAAAGTGCTTCAGGAAAAAATTGTTTATTTCTTTCTTTAACCCAGGATTTCCTGAACTTAGTTGAATTTTTTTTTTTTTCGAGACAGGGTCTCGCTCTGTTGCCCAGGCTA
>RJWJ010013478.1:0-39811 GCA_004363605.1 Indri indri | reverse complement strand
TAAGGGTAATTAATCAATATCACATCATTCTAGATGATCTTTAAAAGCAAAATGATGTGCCTGTGGGTCTTGTTATTCGTGATGAATTTAAGCTTGACATTGCAGGATGTAATGCTCTACTGAGAGTACAATTTTTAGAAGTGACCTATAGTCTTATCAAATCAACTCATATTCCCAGATTCTATAGCACACTGGTTCACTAAGTTAGCAAGCAGAGGTTAAGCAGGAAAAGGTGAGAGGAAAATGAATACATTCATGATTCTATGCAGTGTAATGTTTCTTTTTCTTTTTTTTTGCAAAGTAAGGGATCAGAATTCTGATTTGGGGTGAGGACTGCAGAAACAAGAAGATCTGGCCAGCCATCAAAAAAGAATCTCTGAAGAAGTGAACTCGTGTTTTTGATGGGAAGACACCATGCCACAAGTACCTCTGTGTGTTGAAGTGTGTGAGGGGAGCAGGGAAGAGAACCACAGAGAAGACAGGAGCTAGATGAGCCTTATGGTCAAACACCCAGGCTGTACCAGAGACAGGACTAAAACTGAGGCCCCCTGATACTATGCCAAATCAAACTCTTGTTTCTGAGGAAAGGTTCTATTTGGCTACAGTCAATATGCAAATTTAATGTGCAAAATTGTTTGAAATTTTTAATTTGCTTTCCAAAACTGCTCATATTGCTAAAAATTGTTGATAAAGATTTTCTTGGTAACAAGAATTGATTAACATCAATTAGGTTTTACTCTCCTTCAATAATAAACTCACAATTTCCTTCCTATGCCTATATGCCTGCTGAATCATATTGGCACTAGATCATTCATACCCTGTCCTGTGAAGACTTCTAAACCCCTCTGTGCTCCCATACCCCAGGCCTAATTCCATTCAGCACTTGTTAGATTGTATTTTGAACTATCATTGCTTATTTGAATGCCTCCCCTCACACATGGTTGCCCTGCAATGTATTTATATAAACAGACAAGGCAGTGAAACAGTACGCTAACCTCTATACTAACTTGGTCTGCTTATTTTTTCTTCGATTTCCTTTTTCTAGTCAATTTCCCTTTGTAGCATTCCCCTGAACAATCACTGCAATTAATTGCCTGTTCCTCTTTACTAATTTGACAGCGAGAAGGCAGCTGTCTAAAAGTTAGGAAGAGAGCCCTCACCAAAACCCAACCATGATGACACCCTGATCTTGGACTTCCACCCTGCAATGTACTAATATAAACAGACAAGGCAGTAAAACAGTATGCTAACAGTATACAGGTTAAATATATTTAACCTTCTAGGTAAAATGTATTCCCAGGTATTTTATTTTCTTTGTAGCTATTATGAAAGGTACTGAGTCTTTGATTTGATTCTCAGCTTGACTGTTGGTGTATAGGAATGCTACTGATTTGTGTACGCTGATTTTGCAGCCTGAGACTTTACTGAATTTATTTATCAATTCCAGGAGTCTCTCTGCAGAATCTTTAGGGTCTTCTAGATATAAGATGATATCATCAGCAAAGAGGGATAATTTGACCTCCTCTTTCCCCATTTAGATACCCTTAATTTACTTCTCTTGCCTGATTGCTCTGACTAGGACTTCCAGCACTATTTTGAATACAAGTGGTGACAGTGGGCATCCTTGTCTTGTTCCAGTTCTGAGTGGGAATGCTTTCAACTTTTCCTACAGAATGGGAGAAGATATTCGCATGCTATACATTCAATAAAGGGCTAATAACCAGAATCTACAAAGAACTCAAGCAAATCAGAAAGAAAAAAATCAAGCAACCCCATTAAAAAGTGGGCAAAAGATATGAACAGAAGTTTTCAAAAGAAGATAGACTAATGGCCAATCAACATATGGAAAAATACTCAACATCATTAATCATCAGAGAAATGCAAATCAAAACCATGATGAGATTATCACCTAATCCCAGTAAGAATGGCTTTTATCAAAAGGTCCCAAAACAATAAATGCTGCCATGGATGCAGACAGAAAGGAACATTTATACACTGTTGGTGGGACCACAAACTAGTGCAACTTCTATGGAAAATAGTGTGGAGATTCCTCAAAGAACTAGAAGTAGACCTACCATTTGATCCAGCAATCCCACTACTGGGTATTTACCTAAGGTAAAAAAGTCATTTTATCAAAAAGACACTTGCAATCGAATGTTTACTGCAACACAATTCACAACTGCAAAGATATGGAATCAACCCAAGTGCCCATCAATTCATGAGTGGATTAACAAAATGTGGTATATGTACACCATGAAGTACTACTCAGCCATCAAATAAAAAGAATTAATACCTTTTGCAGCAACCTGGATGGAACTAGAGTGAAATACCTAAAGAATGGAAAAACAAATACTACTTGTACCCACTATTAAATTGGAACTAACAAATCAGCACTCATGTGCACAGATGGAGGTAAAACTCAACAGAAATGATGCAGGTGGACAGGGGGAGGTGGGAATGGGTAAAATCATTCCAAATGGGCACAATGTATACTATCTGGGTGAGGTGCACACTTTTGACTCAAGCAGTAAAAAGCAATCCATGTAACCAAAACATGTATACCCCCATAATATTTTGAAATTAAAAATAAAAGTGTTAAAAAAAAATCAGAAAGGAAGGGAGAAAACACTCAAGATGAAGGTGGAAATGCTAGCAGAAGCCAGACCCTGCAGGCCCTTTTAGACTAAATAAAAGGCCTTCATCCTAAGAGCAATGAGAGATTGTAGTAGTCAGCTGGGGCTGCCATAACAAAATACTATGGACTGAGTGGGTTAAACAATAGAAATTTACTTTCTCACAGTTCTGGAGGGTAAAAGTCCAAGATCAAGGTGTTAGCATGGTGGGGTTTTGCTGAGGGCTCTCTTCCTAGCTTGTAGACAGCTGCCTTCTCACCGTGTTCTCACATGATTTTTTCCTTTGTGCTTGTGTGAAGAGAGAAATATTTCTCTTTTCCTCTTCTTATAAGGGCACTACTTACATCATAAGGGCCTTTATGAACTCATATAACCCTAATTAACTTCCAAAGGACCCATCTCCAGATTACATCACACTGGGAATTAGGGCTTCAGCATATGATTCTGGGGGGATACAAACATTCAGTCCATAGCAGGAAGAAACATAAGATTCATGAGTTTAAAACATCACTCTAGATATACTTAGTGCAAAGCCACTCAGCCAAATCAGAGCTTGGCATCACAGAAGGATGCTGCTTTAGGAAAAGGTTTCGTTCGTGCCATAAGGGCTACATAACATTTTGTTTTCATTTGCAGGACCACAGAATCGTGATTGTCGCAAGGCTGGCAAGCACAAAAGAACATATGGCTTCTCTCTGGAAGAAGTCCTGCATGCTTCAAGACCCAAATTTGCTAATAAAAACATCCTTTTCTCTTTTAGTGAACACTTTATTGTTGTCCTTTTGTTTTGGTTTGTTTTTCTGTTTTTTTCTTTCCTTTTTGGTTGGTTCCCCTCCTTACACAGCATATGAAAACCCCCAGTGGGATTTAATTTTCTGAAACCCAAGGAAAATTTTACCAATGAATTATTTTATAGTTTCCTGCAAATTTTGTTTCTCTTGAGTGAATTACCATCCACTCTCACATAATATTTCCTAACTTAGAGCATGCTCAACCTGTCATTTAAAATTCAGGAAAATAATTTCAATAAAGCAGAAGGTTTTAGACACCACTATACTGCTGGAAGAGAAAGTTATACTATGAAGTACAAAATAATGGAGGAAAAGCCTCTTTTAATTCAATTACTGTGTTGCATTATCTCTCCTCTATCAGTTAAATGCAGACACCTTTCTTTTATTCTTAAAGTGAATTAATTTCACCCAAGACATACTGAACACGCCAAGGTAGAAATCAGAACTCAAGCACCACAAAAATTAAGTTCCTAAAGAATTAAAAGTTGAGGAAGACTAGTTGCAAATAGAAATCTGGCTCATTATTTCAAACTCAAAAATATAAATAGCCAGCTTTTAAAAAGTGAACATTTTGCCACATTTGTTACAGATATTTTCAAATAAAGAAGTAACATGTAACAAATACAATTAAAGTCCCTTTTATTCCCCCTGTCCTCCCTGAGATAACCACTCTCCTTTCCCAATGACAGTTTTATTATTTTACTTCCCACATATCTGTCTTAGTCTGGAGGTCCCCAAAGCAGAGTCTGGCACACAGATGAGAAGGGACAGCAGTCTATCTGGCAGGGGTCCAGCATGCAGAGTGAAGGAGTGGGAAGAGAGGGGCAGAGGGGCAGGGAACGGTAAGGCTATTAAAGGGTGTGTCCCGGAGCTGATCACCACATTAGGCAGTGTGGCTCCATGCTGCTGGGGTCCCTGGGAGAAGCCATATGGAACACAACTCAGCATTGTTCCTTGGATGAACAGGAATCTATGGCAATCATCATTGACTGACTCGTTTTCCCAGTGGTTGAAGGTTCTCTTTAACTCCTGATATTTCAGGTTGCACCCAGGAAGAGCTGAATTTCTCCCAAAACATGGGAGAAATGCCTGGGGCAGAAAGGCTGGAGGTGGGAAGCTGGAGCTAACCACCAAGCCTGGGCTGGAGGATGTGGCCCTGGGCACATGGGCCATCTGTACCATGGGGGCCTGCAACCTTTTTTAGTAATGGAGCAAACAGAACTACTTTAGGATTTGAGGGTCAGATACAGTCTATGTCACATGTTCTTTGTTTTCATAATACTTTCAAAAATGTTAATATTATTCTTAGCCTGTGGGCTGTTCAAAAACATCCCATGAGTCAGATTTGGCCCACCTGTGCTATAGCATCCATGAACAACATAAAGATTTATTTTGTTTTTAACTTACATAAACGGTATCATATGGTACACACCCTTCTCGTTACACATCAAACGTATACACACTATCTGTAGAAGTGGGCAGTTCATTTTTAACCGCTGTGTTCCACTGCAGGAATATATCAAAATTTATTTCCTGGCCGGGTGCAGTGGCTCATGCCTGTAATCCTAGCACTCTGGGAGGCCGAGGCGGGTGGATTGTTCTGAGCTCAGGAGTTTGAGACCGGCCTGAGCAAGAGCGAGACCCCGTCTCTACCAAAAAAATAGAAAGAAAATTAATCGGACAGCTAAAAATATATATAGAAAAAATTAGCCGGGCATGGTGGTGCATGCCTGTGGTCCCAGCTACTCGGGAGGCTGAGGCAGAAGGATCGCTTGAGCCCAGGAGTTTGAGGTTGCTGTGAGCTAGGCTGACGCCACGGCACTCGCCCCAGGCAAGAGAGGGAGACACTGTCTCAAAAAAAAAAAAAAAAAATTTATTTCCTCACTGACGCATATTTGTGTTATGTCTTTCGCTATTACAAAAAAAAAGGTAGCAGTAAGCATCCCTCTGAGTGTTTCCTGCTGCATATGATTGAGAGTTTTCTCTAGAATATCTGCCTTGCAGTGAAATTACTGTGTCATAAGGTATGTGAGTAAATAATCTGTTTAGTTATTGCCAAATTACTCTCCGAAGTAATTATACCAATTCATAGCCCCACCTGCAGTTTACCAAAATTCCTGTTTCTCCACATCTTCCTTGAATGCTAATTTTGTCAGAATTCTCAATTTTTGCAAATCTGATGGTTATGAGTTTTAAATGTCACATTCTGACAGGTTGAATATCTTTCCATGCTAATTGATCTTTTGTGATTCCTATTCTATAGGCTGCCTATGGGTATCCTGCACCTATTGTTTTTATTTCTACTGCTGTTCATTCTGCTATTGGATTGTCTCTTCTGATTTATGTGTTAAGTATTAATAGTAGTTCTTTATACCCCTTTTATTTTTAAAAATTCTGGCTGGCTCTGACTGGGCTGAGTAAGTAGAATCTAGACCTACTCCACACCCACAGTGCCCCAGATCCCTACTGTGTGTATCACTCCCTTTGAGTACAAACAAGCAAAGCACTTGAACAATATGGTATACATCTATTCATTCATCCACTCATTCATTCACACTTATTGAGTGCTAAGTATGAAATGGCATTCATGGCACTAGAGACAAGAAACACAAAGATATAAGAAGTCACAACCTAATCAGCACATTGAATGATAGTGAAGGATTAGTCCACCAGATAAGCTAAATGTCACTTAGCTTGGAGAAAAGCCTTGAAAAATTACGAAAAGAAGGGGGACCTTTCCAAATGGTAGTGTGAGATTAGCAGATACTCTCTCGGCACAACAACCATTTATTTAGCCGGTGAAAACCACTAAAAACAAACCAAAAAACATTTAAAGTCTCTGGACATTTTCCTAAGAGTATACAGCAAATGGAGAAATATCTCTTCAGGAAAATATGCTAAATCTTGGTAAGAATGGTGAGAATCTGTGGCACTGGAGCAATGACTTGCTCTCCCCCACCCCAGCTGTGTGTGATAGAAGCTCAACTCTGGGTGGAGATGGCCAAGAACACAGGGGCTCCCGCGCCCCCCAGCTCCTCATCGAAGGCTACAGTCTCACTTGCAAGGGGCAGGCTACCAGTGCCTCCTGTTGCCCCTCACCCCCAACCGTGTGCTGCAAGGCACAATTCTGGGCAGCTGCTGCTAAGAACATTCCATCTCCCTTCCCCCACACTCAGTTCCTACTTCTGGGGCAAAGCTCTGCTCCAAGAGTAAAGGCTGAGAATACTGGGGCCCAGATCACTCCAATCCCAGTTCATTCACCAGGTAGAGATTCCACACTGAGAGAAGCAAGCTGCAAAGACCAGAGGCACCACCACCCCTCTTCCCAGTGTCTGTTCATAGTACAGGGTTGTCACTCTGAGAGAAGCAGGCCACTGTTCCTGCCCAAAACTCTGGTTCATTGCCCCAGAGGTTCTGTCCAGGAGGAAAGGCAGGCCCTAAAGACAGCTCTGCCTTCCTGCCTGAGGAGACTGACTTTATTTGGAACAGATATGGAAGAAGTTGATATGTAAGGACACTGTTAAAAACAATGGAGATTTCAGCGCCAGGCAACAATATAGAGGATAGTAACTTCATGGTATTAGTAGCAAAAAGTGTAATGGTAGACCAGCCATGAATTTAACACAAATAATCTAAGAGACATCCAAGAAGAGTGTTTCTAGAATCACACTCATCCCTGGGAGTCCCAAAGGCTGAGCACATGCCTTAGTGCACATTGCTTTTATTTTTACTCAGTAGTAATCAGAGTGGAATTGTGGGACAGACATGAAAAACATACCCCAGGCCATACACACATCCATCAGCAAATCACAGAAGGCCTTACTGACTCAAGGAGCTTAAGCACAATCTTTGACCAAATACTGGCTGAATATTAAGCTACTCTAAACCCAGGGGTGACACCTGGGACATCAGGCTTAAAAATAAAATCACATTCATCTCTCGTAGTCTGGAAACCTGCATGCATGTTCACAGTGCACTGTAAGAGTGCACTCTCTCGGGAGAGACTGGAGAGAAGCTCCAAGCTACTATAGTCTGGCTGAACTCAGGACAAAACTAAATTCCCTGAACTGTGAAAGCCACACATACATCCAGCTGGCTAAGGCAGCCTAAGCACAAACTTTGATCCATAAATGGTTTAGGCAGACCTGGGGGTGACTCCTAGGAAGCCATGTTGACAGATAAAAACAAAGAAAAAAAATCTGAGCAGGGATATCAGGGACTACATAGTGCAGGAAAAACAGACTTCAAAGAATGAATCTGGTCAAGTCACTAAACAAACAAATGCAATAACTTCAACAAACTTCCTCTAGAAGAGGGAGAGAATCACTATCCTGACAGATTATCTAAATGTGTAGTTTCACATAAAACATTATAAGACATTCGAAATCACACACACACACACACACACACAAATCCAGGAAAATAAGACCACAGACAGAAAAAAAATAGGAAATAGATACTTCCTTTGTAGGGCTAAGATATTGGAATTAGACAAAAACTTGAAGCAGGCATTATGAATATTTCCACAGAACTAAGGAAAAACCATGCTTACAGAAGTAAGGCATGATGGCAATGTCTCATCAAATAGAAAATATGGATAAAAAGACAAATTATAATTTTCGTTTGGTTTTTAAAAAATAAAGTTGAAGAGTACAATATTGAAATGAAAAACTCACTAAAGGGGCTAAGCAATTGATACAAATAGGCAGGAGAAATCGGCAAACCTGAATTGGAAATTAGGCAACTCAAAAAACAGAGAGAAAAAAAAGAATGAAGAAAATATAAAGAGTCTCAGAAAAGTGGGACACCATTCAGCACACCAATACATGAATAGTGTAAATACAAGAAATAGATGAGAAAGAATATTCAAAGAAATAACAGCTGAAAACTTCCCAAACTGATGAAAAACACTAATATAGACTTCCAAGAAGCTCAATGAACTCCAAGTAGAATGAAGTCAAAGAGAACCAGGACAGAGACATACAAATGTGGAAAGCTAAAGAGACACTCTTGAAATCAAAAAGAGAAAAATTACTTATTCCACCATGGTATGACGGAATCACAATAAGATTAACAGCTGACTTCTCATCTAAAACAATAGAGGCCAGAAGGCATGGGATGATGTATTCAAAGTGCTGAAAGAAATCAGTAAAGACATGTAAGTTTCAATTTTACAAGAGAGAAAAACCCAGAAAAGTATTCGAGAAGAGACTTCATGGGTAGTAGAAATCCTCAGGCAAACAGAAGAAGAACACAAAAGTCACAGCAAGGAAATGCTGAGAGTGAGTGATGAAGGAAAAGACAGATATCACCTGTTAAAAGATTTTATCTGAAATCTGCCTTTATATTAAAGGTTAAACAGAGAAAATCCTTCTTTATGAGAAGTTAAGAGCTCTTTCATCTGAACAGATTATTGACATAAATTTCTCAACCAGACCTGTTAGTGAACCATTCTGTATTTCAGTTGATTATGAAAGATGTATAAAATCATTTGTTAATTTTTAGATAGGATTGACTAAATTATTCACAACCAGCTTACAAACATACAGCATGTAAGTGATACTGAGGGCAAAGGTAATATGATATTAATTACACAGGACAACCAGAAAATCTATTCATTCGATTTTTTAATTGAAAATATAAGATATGAAGGTTTGGCAAAAAGAAAATAGTGAATACAGTCAGAAGAAATGTTAGAAGGTTCCCTGAACACTGATTAAAAGGACATAAAAAATAAATAAGGTGAGAATTTGAAGGTACATTATGAAAACATTGGTAGAGATATAATACAGATGCAATTTACAAGGACCACTTATTCACACCAATGCAATAAGCTTGCTTTGGCATCCCAGAAAACATTTTTCTGTTTTGTTTTCTCTGAGTGTGTTTTAAATGTGCTTTTTCTGTAGAGAACTATTTATCTTTTACGATATAAGCAAAATTACTAACCAGGCACTGGTAATTTAGATAAAAGACATCTGTGAGAGAAAGCAGCCTCAGTGAAGCTGAGATAATGAGCTGAGACAAAGAACCAGCTAATTCTATTTAGAGTCCCCTGCAAATGCATCTTTCACCCGCACCTGCCACATCCTACTGGAATCCTAGTTGTTACAGTCAGATATAGACATAAATTACCAACCAAAGAAAGTGGCCAACTTATAAATAAAACAACGGTGATGGTAGCAGCCCTATCAGACAGTGAAGGGACGTGATGTGAGGTGTGAAAATCCCAATGAGCTATTTGGTAAACAGGAATTTCTGTAAACCAACATTTTACTGTACACTCCATCACCAAAGGGTTAGATTACACAATGAATGTTTCTAAGAGAAAATGATTGTTCATGATTGCACGGAGAAAATATTTTCTCTTGAGTAATGGGATGTTAACTATATTCATCAAGCTCTTACTCAGCATGGAGAAGATAACAGATACATACCTATGGGAACCTATAAGTTGGTATTTCATGTATGAAAAACTAACATTTTGTCTAAAAGTGGAGACTAATAAAGCTCATTAAATAGAAGATTTTTATCATAACATTTGCATTTTCTGACAGGCAGAGATCATATCTGAGGTTACCTTGAATAAAGAGAGGAAGCCCAAAAAGCCATACTTCCTGGGTACCAACCCTGCCCACTTCCTTGTTATTTCATCTTGGGCAGGTGTTTCACTTTCTCAATACCCTCAGACTCCTCATCTACAAAATGGAGTCTACAGATTGCACTTCCAAGTGGATATGGAAACTAGAGAAGAGCAGATATTTAGCTATTGTTATGAAAATTATACATATGTTTTGGGCTACATTTCCCATGATCAGGGGTAAGAGTGCCACTGACTAAGAATCTCAACCAGACCATCATTTCCTGAGAACTTTGTTTTCTTTTTTACAGGGTCAGAAAATCTTGTCCGTTTAATACAGGGTATTTAAAAATAACTATTGGTGAGGTATTTATATTTTCCAATGCTTTTTCTGGTTGCTTCCTCTATTGCTCCCCTCCATTGTTGAGTTCATTGCAGCAACAATTAGTGCATTAAAAATATATCACTGGCTGGGTACAGTGGCTCATGCCTATAGTTGCAGTGCTTTGGGAGACCAAGGTGGGAGGATCTCTTGAAGCCAGAAGAAGTTCAAGACCAGCCTGGGCACATAGCAAGACTTTGTCCCTACAAAAAAACTAACAAAATTAGCCAGGTACTGTGGCACACACTGGTAGTTCCAGTTACTCAACTCAGGAGGCAAAGGCAGGAGGATCACTTGATCCCAGAAGTTCAAGGCTGCAGTGAGCTATGGCTGCACCACTATACTCCAGCTTGGGTGACAGAGTAAGAACCTGTCTCTTAAAAAATATATTTTTTTTAAATGCGTCACTGCAGAAAGGTCTAATTTTTGGAGTCCTGTTCTCCATCTCTATTCAAGAGACCTTAAGTTGCATATAATAGACTTTTAAAGTAGAGAAAAATTTGCTTTGTCTTTTCCCCAGTTAAATCTAAATTATGGTTTAGTAATTAGAAACATTAGTAATTAGAAATATTGCTGTGCTTGAGGATCCACGCCTTCCATAAGATGGCTGTAAAGATCAAACAAGCTAATGTGTGTGAGAGTGCATTAAACTGCATCTGGTACTCAGTGGGTGCTTTAAGTGTTGGTTGTAATTGTAATCATATTATCATTTGATTATCACATTATCATATATTAACTTAATTAGATTATTAGTTTATTATTAATACAGAAAGGCATAGTGAAGAGTCTCTGGCTCTTATTCAGCCTACAGAGTTCATTATCTCCCTAGTAAGACATCATCTGGGATCATACAGGCAGGAAGCAACAGCATTACTACTGACCTCACCTCACCACTGACATCACTCCTGGGTTCTCTCCAGAACTGCCCTTATAGCTCAGTGTCTTAACTTTTCCATTAGTGGTTGGATTCGGGTTGTCCAGAGAAACAACCAACAGGAGATATAGACATAGAGACATATGAGAGAGGATTTATTAGGGGAATTGGCTCATGTGTCATGGTGGCTGAGAAGTCCCACGATCTGCCATCTTAAGTTGGAGAACCAGGAAAGCCAATAGATGGCTCAGAGCAAGGCTGAAGGCCTGAGAACCAGGGGTTCAAAGTCACAAATACATATGGAGGAATGTGTATGTTAAGTGCATGTATGGGAAATCACATGAGAAAATATACATTTTTCTTTACTTCAGCTAGAATGATAATGGGAAATTTAAGAGAAACTTTCCCAAGAAACTAAGAAAAAAAACCCAACAACTAGTTGAGTAAAATAGGTACATATTCACTTAATGGAATGCATAGCAACCATTTAAAATGACGGAAAAGACGTCTATCATATGTTGTAAAGTGAAAGGAAATCATTCTTAAAACAGTATGATCCTAACTGTTAAACATATACATAGGAAAAAAAGACTAATAGAGAAGACTAAGTCCTCACAATATCAAACTATCTCTGGTAAGAGAATTATAGATTAAATTTTCTTCTTTTGTTTATACTTTTCATAATGAATATATATTATTTTTGGGATTCTAACAGAAACCCTGAAATGGTCAAGTTCCACGGAAACCCCTCGATGTGGCTATTTCAATGCTAATTTCCAAAGCTAGATTAGGGATTGGGCAGGTCTGCATCTAGGGGCCAAAACCAAAATCAAAAGCCAAGAAGTCAGTTTAACCAAACTGCCAATCTCAGAGGGCTACACAGAGACGCAGAAACCAAGCATGTCAACACGAAAGAGCCAGACAAGAGCAGAGAGTGTAGACAGGAGAGCAGATGTGGCCTGTAACACAGTCCTCCTTTTGTTACCAGTCTGATCTTCCACCAGGCTTCCCACCTCCCACTCCCCGCAGCTTGCATACCCTGCTCCACAACACACTGCCACTCCATCAAAATGTTTCTTTTGGAAGGACATTGTAGTGACTACTGTAGCAAACACTGAATGTATACACTGATCAGAGTGCGGTGGCTCACCCACGAAGAGGCCATGGTACAAAAGCACATCATGGCTCAGAAGTCAGGAGGTGCCAGTTTAGTTAGCTGTACATGTTCCATACTCAAAACTATCGGGCTTTTTGAAAAGCTAAATTTAGGAAACTGAGTGGTAAGTCCTTTATTTTTATTTCTCACATTCCCTTACGTCTCATTTCGCCTATCAGGAAATAAATTTGTTTCTTTTGTCACCTCCTGCCTCCAAAGCAGCAGCAGGTGAGGCAATTAATTCACTTTCACAGTAATTTCTTTGTTGCATCACGTCTTGGTACCACGTTAATTTCTCTGTGAGAGGAGGTGCTGCTAAAATCAAAATTTAAGAATCAAACAGAATTAAAACACCTTTCCTTCTATTGATAAACTAAAAATACTAATTTGTCACTGATGATTTTGTGTATTTGTTTCAGCCAACTACAAGTTCATAGACAGGATACTCAACATATTAAAAATATTTACCATTTTCTGTAAATAAGTAGAAATAAAAATAAATGCTACTTATCAAAATTAAAAATATACAATTTATATTTTATTATACACAGGTGGAGCATGAAATTTAATGTGGAATGATTTTTCACATAGTACCACACTTTAAATAGTGCATTAAAGCTTTCGCATGTACTGAGAAGGAGATGTTTCAGACTCCAAAACCTTAACTTTATATTCTAGGTATATTCTATTATAGTCTAGGTATTTATATTCTTTTCTTTCTTCATATTTATAAGCTGCCCTGAATTTGGCAGATCATGAAAATACTGATTAGAATTAAGCCTGGAAACAGTTGCTGGGAACAGTCTAGGAATACTTAACTCACACATACAATGCTTTAAGTTTTAGAGTTTAGAATCTTATTTAGTTAGCTTCACCACTTTGGAAAGTAGTAGCATTCGGCAAAATTAATGCTAAGAGAGGACTAAGTAACATTTGCTGCAGCTGTGGGAAGGCACTTGATTTTCAATTCGTTTTCACAACTGAAGAACAGGTAGGCTACATTACCCCAATTATACTCAGTAAACTTAAAAGTAACCCACTCAAGGTCATGTAGCTACGCTGACTACACCAGACAGGCTATACTGAAGAGTCTTTGAGAAGACATCTGTCTAATTCAACTTCTTGATTTCTCAGGACTTAAATTCTGATTAAAAAGTAGACTCTCAGATGTCAGTGGATGGAAGAACAAATACAGGGTCACAGGCTGAAAAAGAAGAAGAAAATCTCTTGCCCCCATATCACCGGCTCACTCCCCCCATCAGTGTTTCTCAAAGCAGGGACCCACCTGTGCCAGAACCATCCAGAAACTAAAAGTACAGTGTGTCCTCCAATCTCCTGAACAGCTAAGGAAGAGTATATGGTGGTGCGATCTTTGAATCTGCACTTTTAACATGCTCCCCAAGTGTAAGAAACGCTGCCATGCTGTGTGGCCTCTCCCAATTCAACCTCAGCAGCCTGTCACATCAATATACAGTTCTCCTTAATTCCGTTTACTATATTGTTGGCAATGTAATGAGATGCTTGAAAAATCACGATAAGCAGCTCTGACACTATCTGAGGGAGGACAGTGTGACCTAGTGCTACAAAACCATGATATAGAAATTTTGCTACTGCTTTCTTCTGAAAGTTTTTTCTACTTCTCCATATGGTAAATGCTGAAGTATTACCATTGCCATCTGGCATTGTACAGTGTTAAGCAATAGAGCATCAGTAGAGATTCACAGTGCCCCTAGCTTACAAGATTTGAATTCACATAAAAATTCACTGAGTACAAAGTTGTCTTTTACAAGAGCCAAGCAAAAATAACCTGCAACAGCAGAAGGAAATATGAACTTACGGTCGTGTTTCCATCTCCTGTTGGCACCGTCACACACTAAAACTCATTAATCATGTGGAACCCAGAGGTTTCAAATAGAAACAAAATTGCAAAAGTCAAAGTGTAACAGGCTTCAGAAAAAATAATGGGGACAGATCAGCTGTTGATATGTCTTTGACTACTACAACTAATAATATAATACCAAACACTTACAGTCCTTTATAGCGGGGTACACTTCACACACCTTAATTAATGTGATCTCTAAAATCCTGTGAAGTGCCTGGAACACTTTGCACACTTCTCTTACCATTTTTCTCTCTCTGCTTTATCATTTAACTTCTCTTCCCCCAATTTCTCTGTGAGTCTCTGGAAGGCAAAGACAGCATATTTTCTTCTGCATCCTTAGCATCTGGCACAGTGTCTGACTCATCAAAGGAAGCACTAACAGACACAGGGGTCCTTTTTAAAATAAGTATCACATTTTAGAGATGAGACAACTGAGGCTCACAGAGATCAAGAGGTTTTTATTCTGGAGAGACGACTTGGGAAGGAAGAGGGAAATAAACCCTCGAATACGGGAAAGATGTCTGTAATTATGAGAAATGTCTAAAATAGGAAATGTGTTCAACAGGGAGAGCTGCCAACATGTGAAAATGTAAGAGAGACTGTACAGAAAGGGTTTTATGCGGCATTGGAGGATCAGCCACACGACCTGTAAGGTTCCTTCCGACTAGGGGACTCCATGAGTCTGTCTCTTGAGATAACTTACACAGCTGGTAACTGGTAGAAACAGCATGAGACCCTTAGCTTTGTATCACTGTTCCAATTGGACCATAGCAGATGCCTCTGAAGATATATTTAGCTAGCTGGTTCTAACAATACAAAAAGCATGCTATCAGCTACAGGCAAGATGGAGTAAGAGGGACTGGATTTACCCTTCTGCCTGAAACCAACCACCGTATCAACTCTATGTATGCATGTATATATCTGTGTGTGTGTGTGAGAGAGAGAGAGAAATAACCATTTTCCAATAATGAGTACCAAGAAACAAAGACAGTGATCCCTGATTGAGAGGAAATGAATGAGATGAACTCTACATCTGTCCCAATTTACTGCACTGACAGATTTTCCAGACCACAATGCAAGGAGAGAGGGCACAGGTGAAGCCTCAGAGATCAGAGACTGAGGAGACTAAGGCAGCAAGCATTTGTAAGACAGAGTACCAGAGTGAACAGAGCTGCACAGGCAGAGAACCCTGGATATCTGCAGAAAGTCTCCCTTCACTATTCAGCAGAGTACCAATCAGCACATGCATGTGAGGAAACCAACCAAGACTCGGGGGAAAACCATCCAAAAAGATTAGCGGGAAAGGCACTCAGCACTCCCATGGAGCCTGGAATAGTGTCTATTCCCACCAGACAAATTGGAAAACCTCATAATTGATCTAGAACTGAACAGAGAACTTAGAGATGTTTTGCCTCAGTAGTGCAAAGTAAAGTGCTTTAGGTATAAAATAAATGCTGCTCTGGTCCCCCCTAGTAAATATTAGAAGATCCAAAAAAGTAAAACTGTTCCAAATTTAGCTGTGTCCCAGAACAAAGTTCAAAATTTTTTATAGGAAAATAAAAATACCCAGCACCTAATCAGGTAAAATTCACAATATCACACAACTAAAGATTATTAGGCATTACAAAGAAGCAAAAAAAAAAAAAAAAAAAACATCCATGAGGAAAACCAACCAATTATGTCTTAACTCAGAATGTCACAAACGATAGAACTGGTTGACAAGAACACTAAAATAATTGTACCTGCATCCCATCTGTTCAAAAAATTAAATAGAGACATAGAATATATACATACACACAAACATATATATAGATGGTTCCCAACTTATGATTCAATTTATGATTTTTCAACTTTACGATGATGTGAAAGTGATATGCATTCAGTAGAAACAATACAAGCACTGTTTGCCACTCCCAGTACAGTATTCAATAAATTACATAAGCTATTCAACACTTTATTACAAAAGAGGCTTTGTGTTAGATGGTTTTGCCCTTCTGTAGGCTAATGTATGTGTTCTGAGCATGTTTAAGGTAGGCGAGGCTAAGCTATGATGCTTGGTAACTTAGGTGTATCAAATGCATTTCGACTTATGATATTTTCAACTTATGACAGGTTTATTGGGATGCAACCCCAATGTTAAGTCAAGGAGCATCTGTATACACATACACACATATATACACATGATGTATCACTCCTAGAAATAAAAATCACAATGCATGAGATGAAAAAATATACTGGATGGCATTAACAACATGAGACATCACAGGAAAAAACAGTAAAATGTACAACCTAGCAATAAAAACAAAGAAAAATGAATCAAAAAAGAAAAATGAAACGATCAGAGAACTATATGACAACATCAAGTGACCTAATACACGGGTAATTACAGTTCATTAAGGAGAGAAAAGTTGGAGAGGAGCAAAAAATATTTTTAAAGGAATAATGGCCAAAAAATTTCAAACTTGAGTAAAACCAGAAACTGATAAATCCAAGAAGCTCAATGAACCCTAAACACAACAAACACGGAGAAAATTATACCAAAGGAAATAATAATGAAATTGCTCAAAACCAGTGATAAAGAAAAAAATCTAAAAAGCAGGCTAGAGGAAAAACATATTATACACAGAGGATTATTACAGAGATATAAATTCTCACTGACAGCCTGTGCAATACAAAACAAAAAGACTGTAGACAACAACTTTACTAAAAGAAAAAAATGTCAACAAAGAATTCTATACCCACTGAAAACACCTTTAAAAAACACAGGCAACATAAAGACATACAGAATCTGAAATCATTCACAAGAACCACACTATAAGAAATATTAAAGGAAGTCCTTCAGGCAAAAAGAAAATAATACCAGATGGAAATCTGTATCTATGTAAGAAATGAAGAGTACAGAAAATGCTATAGTTAAACATTTGAGTTATCTTTATAATTAAAATTTATATAAAAGGTAATTATCTTTTGTTATAGACAAAAATAATAACTATGTACTAAGGGGTTTATAACATAGCTAAAAGTAAAAGATATGACAACATCAGCATAAAGCCATAAGAGGTAAAAATGAAGTATGCTGCTCTAAGATTTTTACACTATAAGTGAAGTAGTAAACATCCCTTAAAGGTAGACTGTAATGTTAAAAATGAATATTATAGACCACCCAAGATAACCACTAACATAACAGACCAAATAATTATGACCAATGTAACAACAAGGGAGATAAATCAGAATCATTAAACTACTTGATCCAAAAAAGGCAGGGAAAAAAACAGAAAGGAGAAAAAAAGAACAAATGGAACAAACAGAAAGCAAATAGCAAGATGGCAGATTTAAACCTAAAGGTATGAATAATCACATTAAATGTAAATGTTCTAAACACCGGCAACTAAAAGGCAGAAATTTTCAGATTGGATAAAAGAGTAAGACCCAACAATATTTGCTTACTGGAAAAAACACTTTAAACACACAGACACGAATAGTAGAGTGATGAAAAAAGATACAAACAGTAATACCAGTCAACATAAGCTAAAAAAAAAAAAAAAAAAAAAAAAAAAAAAAAAAAAAAAAAAAAAAAAAAAAAAAAAAAAAAAAAAAAAAAAAAAAAAAAAAAAGACACCACAGTATGCACTATTACTAGGGAACAAAAAGGTCATTTCATGATAATAAAAGGGTCAGTTAATCAACAGAATATAACAACTGTTTGTATTTACATCCCAGTAATAGATTTTTCGATGCATGAGGCAAAAACAGAAATGCAAGTAGAAACAGACAAACCTTAAAGTTAGAGATTTCAGTACTCGTTTCTCAATAATTAAAACAAGTGGACAGAGAATTGTCAGGCATTTAGTAGACTTTATCCTATCGACAACATTGACCTTGTTAACATTTATTGAACACTCCACCCAACAACAACATTCTTTTCAAGTGTACGTGAAACATTTCCCAAGACAGACAATATTCTCGGCCATAAAACAAGTTGTAATACATTTAAAAGGATTCAAGTCATACACGGTATTGTTTCTAACCACAATGGAACTAAATTGGAAACAAATAACAAAGATCTCTGGAAAATCCCAAAATATTTATAAAGTAAATAATACAATTCGAAATAACCCACTGGCTAATGAAAAACTCAAAAGAAAAATCAGAACATATTTCGAGCTGAATGAACATTAAACATAGTATTTGTAGGATGGCACTAACATAGCACCCAAGGAGAAATTTATACCACTAAACATTATGTTAGAAAAGAAGAAAGGTCTTAAATCAATGGCTTTGACTTCTACCTTACCTGAATAAGAAAAGCAAATTAAACCCAAAGCAAGCAGAAGAAAGAGTAAACAATGAAGTTCAAAGCAGAAAAACAGTGAAATAAAAGGCAGAAAAACAACAGAGAAAAGTCAACGAAGCCAAAAGCAGGCTCTTTGAGAAGACTAACAAAATTGACAAACTTCTAGGCTGACTTATCAGGAAACAAGAAAGACACGAATTACCAATATTACGAATGAGAGAGGTGATATCACTACAGATTCTACAAATTTTAAAGAGGCAAGTGGAGTTTATCCTAGGAACATTGGGTTAGTGTAACATTCAAAACAACAATTAGCATATTAAGAAAGTAAAAAGAACAAACCATATGATCACCTCAACAGCATTCAACAAAATCTAACACCGTCTTCTTCAAACTGAGAATCAAAAGGAATGCCCTTAAAGTTTAAAAAAGGGCATGTAAGAAAAACCTACAGCTAACATCATACCTCATGGTGAAAGACTGGATATTTTCCCCTCTATGATCAGGAACACAGCAAGAATGTCCATACGGACATTCAAACTTGCTATTTCCATTCAGCATTGTAATCAAGGTCATGGCCAGTGAGACAGGGAGGAATGGTGGGGGAGAGAGACACATAAAAAATAAAGCCAGAGAGAGAAATAAAAGGCATCCAGATCAAGAAACAAAAGACATTTTTACAGAAAATCTCATGTAATCTACAAAAAGCTACTAGAACTAATAAGTTGAGTTTAGCAAGGTTGCAGGTTCTAGGGACAATATATGAAAATTGATTGTATTTCTACATACTAGTACTGAACAATCATAAAATGACATAAAAATACCATACAAAAGAGTATAAAAAATAAAGCATTTAGTGATAAATCTGACCAAAAAAACCATATTACAAGGTCTATACAATGAAAACGATAACATTGCTGACAGAAATTTTAAAAGATTTAAATAAATGCATCAATATACCTTGTTCCTGGGTCAGAGGACTCAATATTGTGAAGATCTCAATTCTCTCCAAATTGACCTAGAGATTCAATGCAATCTCAATCAAAATCCTATGTATGTGTGCGTGTGTGTGCGCGCACACGCGTGCGTGTAAATTAACTAGCTGATTCTAAACCCATATAGAAATGTGAAGGACACAGATAACCAAAACAACTTAGAAGAATGTGATTTTGAGACTTAACATAATGTAGCTACAGTAATCAATGAGGTATTGACATCAGGAAAGACAAATAGATCAATGCAACAGGGTCCAGAAATCAAACTAGATATACAAGACAGGTAAGTTTTTACAGAAATTAAAAGACAATTCAGTGAAGAAAGAATAGAGTTTTCAACAAATTATACTAGAACAATTAGATGTTCATACGCAAAACAAATAAAAATGTCAATCCATGCCTTCTACCACATAAAAATCAGCTCAAACTAATCATAGATCTAACTATAGTACCTAAAATTATAAAGCTTCTTGTTTGTTTAAATTTGTTCCTTTTTAAGGTTGGATAATACTCCACTGCACAGATACATACCACATTTTGTTTATCCATTCATCAGTCAATGGTCATTTGGGTTGTTTCCACATTTTGGCAACTGTGAATACTACTGCTGTAAGCCTGGTGTACAAACGCCTGCTCAAGACTCTGCCTGCAGTTCTTTTGGGTATACCCAGAAGTGGCACTGCTAGATTATATGGCAATTCTATGTTTAATTTGTTGAGGGGTCAGCCTACCCTTCTCATTCCTGAATTATAGTCACAGAGCAAACTTCCTAGAAGACAAATCTGACCACGTCACTCCAATGCTTAGTGGTTCCTTAACTGACTTTAGGGTGAAATTCAGACTTCTCAATACAGTGGTTCCTTCCCAGACAATTCCACTCTTACCCAAGTTCCCCTACCCTAAGGACCTCACTCCTTCCTCTGAAGTTCCAAAGCACCTTGCACCTATAGTACCTCTATTAGCACTGCCCTCACTCTACTGTTAAAATGGCTTATATTTCTATCTCCCTCACTAGGCTGTAAACTATTTAATACTTGAAGATAAGATATGTATTTATATTTCTCATTGTATCTTCAGCACCCTCCCACAGTGCCTAGAACATACTAGAAACTTGACACAGATTTGTTAAATGAATGTCAGTTCAGCTGTCCAAAGAATAAAAATATCACCGTATTCTAAGCAAAGTAAGAGTGTCGCTCCATGAATTAATATTAAACGTGTATGGGGACAGGATTTGTCTTAGGAGTTTTGCAGAGCTTTGCCCTGAAGGAATAAGAGGAGACAGAATACAAGTTAAATGTGTGTGCGTCTATGCACACACATACAGGTTAAACTATGTATGTATGAGAAAACTTTTCTTTGTACGTAACATGTAGTTATTCACATGGTAGTTTCCACTTTCAGTTGTAAGCTCCTTAGGATGCTGTCTGAGGGCTCTGCTAAGCACAGTGTTAAAGAGGACAATGATACCCAGCCCACTGGCACGTCAGACACAATGCCAGAAACAAAGATCTGGGGCATCTCTCTCTGTTTTGGAGTATTATGCATATGCATGGATTGGGCCTTTGGTTTCGTGGACATGCCACAGAAGAAATATGTTCTTACAACTTGGATTATGAATCTGGTATAACTTCTTGATTGAAGACTTTACTAAGCTTCTATTTTCTATTCATGAACTGGTACTATTCACGAGCAGTCGACTCAGTCCATGACAGGTAATTGTAAAGGAGTGATATCTCTTACAGGGAAGATGCAAGCTGAAAAGAAGCTTGCATCTTCCTTGTAAGAGATATCACTCCTTTACAATGAGCAAGCCCTGGGAGACATTTCAACCTGTACAATCAGGAACATTGTAGTCTAGTCTAGACATTTTACCTACCTTAGAAACAAAGAAAATGTCCTGACAGGAGTAAGAATTGTGGCAGCAGGAAATAAATTGATAGATATGAAGGTATCAAAACAACAAAATCAATATCTGAACATGGAGAAAAATAACAGCTTGGTCACTTCGGACTCAGAATGAAAGGTAGTACCCTAGGGCTGGAAATGGAATTATTCTTATCTAAAACCTTAACAGTCTAAAATTCAGTGTTTTAGTTCCAGTAAATTCTAAGATCAATGGTAACAAGGAACTGCAAATGCACTTCAAATTTCCTTAAACCTAAATCTCATAATCAGGTTGGATTTGCATGGCCTAATTTCTTAAATGGGGCCATTCAAGCAGCCTTTAAATAGCACATTTTAAACTGATCTCAGAAGTGGACTTCTCTCACATAACAAATGGAAGCACAACAAAGGGAACTGTCTTAACCACATGAGGGAATTGTTTAAAGCCACTAGAGAGACCTGACCATGTGCTCGTGGTTAAAGAGCATTTAATTTGTAGGTAGAATGTAATGTAGTCAAATATATTTGATGAATATATCCTTGTTGACAAATTTCTAAGACAGTCAAGCTCTCATGGTTCCATCCTCAAATTTTACATGTTTTAAAAGCCCAAGTTAGAATATTTCCAAGCTGAAATTGTTCTACTATGGGGTTTCTAAATTACTCAAGGTAGAGTTTCTCTAGAAAGAAAGATCTGCCATAAAAGAAGGCTGAGAAGAGCCAAACTGAAAAAATAAAATATATGAAATGTGATAATCAGTTAAGTTGAAGCAAAATTCATTATCACTTACTATGAAAACCAAACTCAAACACAGGTGAAATTGTAGAAAAACAAAGGGGTGGGGAGATGACGATAAGAATGTCAAGAAGTAGGCACAGCAACTGGGGAGAGCAATGGTGACCATGAGGGTAAGAAAGATGCCAAGACAACGAGAACAGCCCAGAATCCGGGGACAGACAGTTCCCCTCTCTGTCTCAGAGCTCCTAAGGGCAGCACTGAACCACCGGCTATTGCTAAAGGAGATGCTGAGATAAGGATATGATGAATAATCTTTGTACACTCTATTTAATATAATGGGGACATCATGCATAAAATCTACATGCTTCCAAGAGGACAAGTGTGAAAATGTGTCTCTCCAGACCTCACCTTGTATTTGGGGGGAATGTGAGGAATAAATACACATGATGAGTGTGTGTCAAACAGTATATGCAAAGGAGATGACTTTTTTACCTGTTTGTGTTAGGACAGCATTTTGATTATCATTAGCAAGTAAAACAGGCTTATATAGAGACTGTGTTTTATATCTTAGAGGTAAGGATTTAGGGGTAACTTCTAATAGCTGTAAGGTAAATGTCTGGTGTCAATGACAAGTTTCACTTTCCTTTGCTGAAACATACGTATATTTTCATCCAGAAATAAATTTTCCATATCAGTTGATGACTGAAATGAAATATTTAATTTGAGCTTCTGTTCATAAACACATACAGTTCACAAATGTGACTGTGTAGCACAAAGTTAGAATAGCACAATAAAATATAGGTAGATCATAGAGAATGCTGTAAGGCGCCTTCAGCTTACCAATGTTTTGTCTGCATTTGTCCTTCGATTACACAGCTTTCAAACACACAAAGGGCAACAGACAGCCCTAGAGAAAGCATTGAGCCCTAAAATTAAATGCCCCTAGAGGACAGCTAGTGAGATTACAAACACCTTCTGTATGGCCCCAAGAGGTAGAACCAGAAGCAAGAGATGACAATTAGTAAAAAATACATTCCAGCTGAGCTTCAAAGTATTAAGTAATATGATGGACTGGTCAGAAATGATAGTTGTTGCAATCTAATTTAATTCTCTTGAAAACCTAATGAGATTACAATAAAAAAATAAAGGATCAGAGAGTCTGAGGTCTTGCCCAAAGTCACACGGAAGTTCACAAAGCATGTTTGTTGCAGACAGGATACAAAGAGATTTCCCAGATTCAAAAGCACAAGTTCTTTCTAACACTCTAGGCTGCTCGCCTAAGTTTCTGGTCTTCAGTGTGGGTCAGACGGGGTTGGCTGACCATTGGTTAGCAGCGTAAGGGCTTTACATGTCAAGTGTTTATACATAGCTATTACCTAAAAGTCCCTTTTTACCCTGAGATGCTACAACTCTCTTACCAAAGCACACTGCTTGAATTTCCTTTCAAACACTTTCTATAATATTTTGCTGAGGCAAAATCCTACAGCAGCTTTCTCTAGCCCTCCCTGACTCTTAATTAAGGTTCTCCTATGTGAGAAACAGGATTCTACTTTTTTTAAGGTTGTTATTCATTTTAATGGCATGAAATTATTAGTCTTAGATGTCAGGAAGAGAGGGACAAGCAAAGATGATCCAAGGACCCTGAGCTACTCACTCATAACATGTCTAAAGCTGGGAGGAGGAAAAAGAAGATGCAAATCTGCCTTCATAAACAAAGATGTCCCTTCACACAAAAGAAACTAAAAGACATAAACAGTATATATCATATAATTTAACACAGGAAAGATTAAATATACTACATTCATTCATTTTTATGACAGAAATAAATGACCATAAAAGTTTAGCAGCATAAGAAAAGATAAGAAGAAAACAAAGTGAGCTGTGGATTTTCTTAGGAATAGCAATTGCTCCTGCTGCATCTGGCAGAACTGAAAGGCTGGTGCAGCTTACAGGATAGGACAGTTCGTGAAAAGGTGCTAGCATCACAGGAAATGTGGAGGAAGGCAGTTTAAATTAAGAGAGCAGAAAATATATTCATGCCTCTCATGCTTTACTGAAAACACACATTGTAAGGGGATGAAGATAACCTAATTAAAGGTTTGAATGGAAGGAGATGTGATTCCACAGAAAGGACCTGGGGTCCAGGCCCTACTCAGTGACCTTGGGCAAGTCCCTTCACTCCAGAATAAAATCGGTAAACTCTTAAATGACACAATTCTAATTTTTACTTAAAATATATTACTTTGATCTTTTACCGTAGAGATATACATATTACTTGGCTGTAGTTTACTATAAAACTTTACATATATTATCTTCATCAGTCTCCAGCCCTAGGTCTCCAAAAACCTTTTTTTATTAAATTATTCTTAAAACAAATTGGATGAAGCAGCCACATGTTATTCTAAACAATCACTCATGTAAAAAGTCAAATTAATGATTACAATATCAAAATTCACCCTCTGTCCATCTCACAATTAATTGGTCTCACAAGCATCCTAAATATCTTTATGAAAGAAGGTTCACTCGCTTAAGCTGGTTGTTAAAAAAAAAAAAAAAAATTCCTGATCCATAAAATCCTTAAAATCATTCCCACCCACAGAATGCAGTGCATTTTCATTTGGTGAAGGGTGGGAAATTTGGGAGGCACCCAGGCTACTTCCTCCACATTTCATGTTAGTTGAATCTGCCTTCAAGAACTTGAGGTTCCTGCCAATGTCTGACGTATGCACACCTTGAGTGATTTATTAGAGACTGCTGGGCTGTCATCTGTCACAGTCCTAAGCAATTTTTAAGGGCAGAATAAAGCGATGGGCTTCATTCAGGTCAGAGCAAAATCCAGGATTAACAAAAGCATAATCAAGTGACATAACCAGCTAACAGCAAGGCATTAACAGATTCAGAGCATTTGCAACATAGTAAGGGGGAAGTGTGTCTAAATTTAGTTTAATAGTCATTTCTGTAGCATATTCCTCTCTTTTTATTAACATTTCTGAAGTCATAGCATGTGTCTCATAGATATAAGTGGATATTATTTACTAGAAGATTTACTTTCCTATGCCTTAAAAATGATCATGAATATTAGGGAATCATTAATTTTCTAGTTGTGATAATGGTATCTTAATGTGTTAAGGGAAAAAAGGACTTTTGTGTATACACACACTCATGAATTTTTTAGATGAGCTGATATGATAGTAAGGATTACCTTCAAAATAAACAAGTTGAGCCACAAGTGCATAGTGGTTGAAATTGGGGGATGGAAACCAGAGGGTTCATTATGTTTTTCTCCTTACTTTTCCATCTGTTTAAATTTTTCCATTACCCAGCTTATGGGTGATTTCTTTTTATACAGGTGCATACGTTGATTTTTTCTGTTGTACTTTCTGGGTTTCGGGTCATAATTACAAAAGCTTTCACCAAACCAAAATTATTTTTAAATTTCTTCATGGTTTGTCCTTGTGCTTTTATTATTTCATTTATTGACATTCAAATCTTTATTTCATTTGGAACTTATCCTGGTATAAGATGTGAACTATGGGTCCATCCATTTTTCCAAGAGGACTACCCAATGTCCCAATGCCATCTATTGAATTATCTATTTTGTCTTCATTTATCTGAAATCCACTTGAATCTTATAGTAAATTATGGACCTGTTTCTTCATGAACCAGTAACACACAGTTTTAAATATCAAAGATTTTTTAAATGTGTTTCAATATATACCAGGGTTAGTGTTCCTTATTATCCTTCCTTATATTTTCCTGAGCTATACTTGACTATTTTTCCATATAATTTGATATGCTTATCTAATTAAAAATAGTATTTTTATACATATCTCATACATTTATAGTCTAACTTAGGGAAACTGACTCCTTTATGGTACTTAGTCTCTCCACTCATAAAAAGAACATGGTATGCCTTTCTGTTTTTTTCTGTCTTTTTCTAGGAAAAATTTTATTTGTAGTATTTTTTTTATTTCAGGATATTACGGTAGTGCAAACATTTTAGGCACAAGTTACGACTTTGCCTCACCCAAGCCAGGGTTAGAGGCATGTCCTTCCCCCATACAATGCTCACAACATCTATAAGTTGTGAGTTTACCCACCCCCACTCCCCCAACACCCAATGAGTATGACTACTATGCGAGCACCTTAGTGTTGATCAGTTAGTACCAATTTGATGGCAAGTACATGTGGTGTTTGTTTTTCCATTCTTGTGATACCTCACTTCGGAGGATAAGCTCAAGCTCTATCCGGGATAAGAGGTGATAGATCACCATTGTTTTTAGTAATTGAGTAGTATTTCATAGTATATATATATACCATATTTTATTAATCCACTCATGGATTGAAGGGCACTTGGGTTGTTTCCACATCCTTGCAATTGTGAATTGTGCTGCCATAAACATTCGGGTGCAGGTGTCTTTATTACAGAATGTCTTTTGTTCCTTTGGGTAGATGCCTAGTAGTGCAATTGCTGGATCAAATGGTATTTCTATTTTTAGCTCTTTGAGGTATCTCCAAATTATTTTCCACGGAGGTTATACTAATTTGCAGTCCCACCAGCAGTGTAAGATATCTCTCTACATCCTCGCCAGCATTTGTTGTTTTGGGACTTTTTGATAAAGGCCATTCTCACTGGAGTTAGGTGATATCTCATTGTGGTTTTGATTTGCATTTCCCTAATGATTAGAGATTTGAGCATTTTTTATACGTTTGCTGGCCATTATCCTGCCTTCTTTTGAAAAGTTTCTGTTCATGTCCTTTGCCCATTTATTGATGGGGTTGTTTGATTTTTTTTTCTTGTTGATTTTTTTGAGTTCTATATAGATTCTTGTTATCAGCCCTTTATCGGATGTGTAGAAAGCAAATATTTTCTCCCATTCTGTAGGTTGCCTATTCGTTCTACTGATAGTTTCCTTGGCTGTACAGAAGCTTTTAACAATTTTTTTAGCCAAAAACTTTATTCTTATTTACATGTAGGCATTTTATCTTTTTTTAATGCCATTGCAAATGAGATCTTCTCTTCCACTCCATCTTTTAACTGGTGGTTATTTCCATCTATGTAGGCTATTTCTACATGTTAATATTTCTATAGGTTAAAATGAATATGTTCTTTTTCATGTTTTTCAATTGATCCTGTAAAGTTTTCTAGGTATACAATTATATCATCTGGTAACAGTGATTATTTTACTATCTTTCCCAATTTCTATACTCCTATTTGTAACTCACTTTCAACTTCTCCCCACAAAGAGGCTCAAAGTTATATACAATAAAACTCAAGCTCTACCCCACACCCTACCTGCGACCACCTGCCCCTTACTCCTTCTAGAGCAGCTCAGCTCTTCAGTTCCCACTTCATTTTAGGTTCTTGATATTGCTTTCCGGTTAGCTCTGCTACGAATGAAAACGTGTATTTGTTATACTGCATCCAGCATTTCTAGGTGTTTTGTAGCAAGAGCTAAGAGCTTTTCAAGTTTTCTAATGTCTTATTCCTATGGGAAGATTCTGGTTACAGATTTCCCCTGTGTACAGAGTGTTCATTCAGACACCAGAGGGAGTATTCTTTGCTGGATTTGTGACTCCATTTTCACTGCCTCCCTCTCTTTATTTGTGGGCCACCTTCAAGCTGAGAGGCTATGGAATGATGAAAGGTTACAGCTCATTTTACCAACTGGGACAAAGGCCCAATATGAAATGACTTGCCCAAGGGCAGGCACACTCCATATTGGCATGATGAGACACAGCTGAAAGTTCCATCCATGTCTTTAAGATGGGCCTTTGAGATGAGTTCATCTGCTCCTCTGTTTGATATGGTTCTAATATGAAAAACTATTTGTCTAGCATTCTTTACACCATATGTTTAAGTCCTCAGAGTTTGATTCAAAATATCAGAATAAGTGTTTTCTTTAGTCTGCAGAACATCTAGGAAACCATATGGCCTTACTGCTGACAGAATTTTAACACAGGCCTTTGTAATTTCTAGGAGACCTTTTGAATCAATCACAAGCACAAAATACAGGATTATTTCTAAAGAATAGGGTAAAATACAGAGACATCATGAAAAATTCAGAATGACAAAGTCTGAATTTTCAGAATCGGGCTAAAGAATAAAAGATAGAAAACAACTGGTTATCTTAAGAAAAACACCTAAGACAGATTCAGAAATTAGTTCTGGCTAACCTAACCATGGACATCAGGAACCTGTGGAGCAAAGAAGCCAAGGGAGAGATCTCCCATGCCTCTGGAGTTCTGCAGAATTTTCAGTTCACAGCTGGGTTTTAGGAAGTATCAATTTGGGAGACTGTGAATTTACAGTTTTGCTACTGGGTAAATCATAAGTATATAGAAAAACACAATAAGAAGGACAGAAATGCTTGGAAGGCTGAGAAAAATCTGGCCATTCCTTCAAATATGGTGAGAGAACATGAGATAAACAGATCATTCTTTGAATCCAAATGGGTTGACATGACCGATTCAACACTAATTTAGGGGAAAAAATGAGAAAAATAACAAATCCATCCTAGCAGATGGATCCTGAACACCCGAGGAACCCAAGTTCTCTAGAGATAATTTTGCCAAGTGTATGACCATATGTTCCTCTTCTGAGATCGTGGTGGCCAGAACTATTCTCTCCTTCTATAGACACCATCAGCAAGTGTGACAATATAGGGCACTCTGATGCACTCTTGGGAATGTAAACTGGTGCATCTATTCTGGAACACAAATTTATAATATGGGTCAAAACTTAACAGATCTACCTTTTGATACAGCAATGTGACTCCTTGTTATTAACTCTAAAGAAATAAATAGATGTTCAAAGATATATGTACAAAGTGTTCATCATGACACTATTTATACTGAATATTGGACATGATCTAAATGTTCATCTTAGAAGACTGGCTAAATAAATGATGGCACATGTCGTTAATGACATACAATGTAACACAGAAAATGACTAAGGCACTGACCTAACCAAGCTGCCCTTGTTCAAAGAGCCACACGGTCTTTGCTGGGAGCCCCAGCCTCATGACACTTCACAGTAACACAGGCAAGCACTGCTGGACAGCCAAGAGGGGACAGAGCTCAACACTGGTACCACAGGCAGTGATGCTGAGGGGCAGGGACAGCAGCAGGAGACAGACACTATGGCTATTCCCTGTCTGAAAGCAGATCTCAGTGAAATTCCTTTTTGGACTGTGTCAACTTGGTGGTGGGGCTAGGGCAGGGATTTGGGAAGCTGGTCACAAAAGAGGATATCCCTGGAGGGTGATACTGAAATCCCTGGCAATCTGGCAAGTATGAATTTCAGCTGGATTTAATTTAGTTTGGAAAAATGTAAAATGAGACCACTTGTTTCCTTCACCTTGCATGTTATGAAACATTTTGTGCTGCTTACATAGAAGTCTAATAGTATCTTTAGCAAATGATTGACAGTGACTCAATCATAGTTTTATATACATATGGAAATATTTCAGAGAATTTTGGCTTTTCCTTCCCACGTTTTTCTCTATTTGATTTAAATAATTTGCATACACTAGACCTTTAGGAAAAAAATAAAAACTAAAAGAAAAAAATGAATAAACATCTTTACTTCTTTCTTCAAGGTCAGAAACATCTTCTACTGTACTTGTGACCTACACAGGAGTTAAAGTACAATTTAGTCCACTCCTTTACGTATGCAGAGACAAAGCCAGAGTTTGTTAAACGACCTGTATAGCATCATTTTATCTAGTTTAATATTTTATTTCCTTTTCTTCTCTCAGTTATTTATTATTCATCAACTTCAGCTGACAGAATTTTACCTCTTGATACTATGCTCTATTTTCTTAGTTTATCTGAAGTCTGGAATTCAGAATCATTCCAATATAAATATATTTGAACAGATTTTTAAAAATCCTTCCCAAGAATTTTTCTTCTGTTCTCTGCCATTTGCTGTAACATTCCAGATATCCATATCTGTCTTTATATAGTCCAGAACTTAGAGCTGTTTCCAAAGCTAGCTATATACAAAGCTGACATTAAAAGTAGTAATCACTGAAAATATGGCTGGGATCACTGCATGACTCAGAAATCCTGAGTCAAATGGTACCAAGTTTTTGACAAGGCAAATGAAGCCTGGAGGGAGTAAGATGTTGACCAAAGTCATAAGTGACTACCGGCATGTGGACCTGAATCTGGGTCTGCCCAGTCCTCCTATCTAAAGTATTCTTTCGACTAAAGTACACGATATTCATCTTTCAGTTCTTCCCCAATTAGCAGGATCCTCTAGGGGTAGAAGCCAGTCAAGTATACTTATGGCTGACAACAAAATCCTAGAAGACAAGCTTAGAAAAGATTAGGGATGAATAAAAACAAGCACACAGAAAGAGGCAACGCAGAGAGTGCATTTGTCTTCTAGTTCCTGGAGTTTCAATGCCAGTCTGCTTTTGCTAAGTCTTCCAAGTAACATCCTGACAACAGAGCAAATGACAAGACAAGAATATGGGACAAGTCAGGAGACCTGGATTAAAATTCTAGTATTTTATGCATCTGCAAAATTATGGCACAATTTAAATGGTAGTCCATTCCAAGCTTAGGAGTCTCTGTGGCTGTTTGGGAGGTAATGATAAGGCTTGCGTGACAAAGTCACTAACAGAAATTATGCACTAGGGGATTTCTAATAAAGTTGCTAACAGAGGAGTTGTTAAGAGAGATGACTAAAAATGTTGTTTTGCATTTCTCAGGTTATATTTTGAACACAAGAGCTGGGAATGGCCACTATTCTGATTGGACCCTAAATAGAAATCATTTAGGGATGAGCCCAAGCTTAAGGTGTAAAGCCAGCTACCCACATGGAAGAAAGCAGCCTATACAGCTGTTAACAACGAATCCACCCAACCCTGAGCCCCCAGTTTCCACATCGCACATGGCTGCTCTCATAGCTGTGGTGTGAGGCGGGTGATTTATAAAGAGGAAAGGTCAGCCTGTGGCAGAATCAGGGATCCCACAATGCACTCAGTACACCTTCCCAATAGTACATCTTTTACCTGTAAGAGACACTCTGAGGTTTCTGCACATTCAGATTTCGAGGGTCTCTCAAAATCACCCTAAAATGAGTACAATTCCAAGAAAGTGAAGGAAAATAAGAGGGTTACTGTGAAAAAAAGGCATGTGGGGGGCAATTTTAGTTGCATCATCCACACAAAAGATATGGGATAAGAAAAACCAAAAACAGGAGGGGAGGATCCAAAACCCTGAGAGTGAAATGAGGCTTTTTGTGCTGTGATACAGGCAAACACACCTTCTCTTTGCTTTTGTTCATAAAACTCTTTTCTTCACCAACAATTAGCTTCGAGGCACAAATATAAATGTGCAATGATCATTAAGATACAAATGTAATAGTAATCTGTATATAAAACATCATTCTTTGAGTTATACACCCAGCTTTAAAAGATGTTCTCTTTAAAAAAACATTTTTTTAAGTATCTTAATTTCAGTCGTGTGGGCCTTCCTGAGTCTTCGAGCTGCCCCTAATTAAAACACCGAGCTTCAGAAATGACAGGGACTCGGGGACTACTACAGAGGACCTTCACAGAAGGAATGAGAAAGGAGAGGCTCTTGGCAGCTTGCAGAGCAACTCAGACAAGAGCACAGCCTGAACTAGAACCAGTGGGCCTGCCTTCTCCTTTTCCCCCCAATATGTCAAGATGCCTTTTAAAATGCAACATCAGTACAAAAAGGCTTCTATTACTTACTAGGGTCAGATCTAAGAAATGACCCTGATACTCCCTACCAATTGCTTCAGATAAAATACCATCCTCCAATTTCAGAGAAGTCAAGAGTTGCTTTTTTTTTTTTATGACATTTCCATTTTTTAAAAAAATCTGAATAGACTGTTCTTTGCTTATTCCTGCCAAGAAGTAATCCACTCCTAGCTCTCTGCATAAAAGCCACCCTGACTGAAAAAGGGACTGTGATTATGTAACTGCCATTCGACCCACCACCACCACCACCACCCGGGAGCATCAATACAGAAAGGCTTTTTATAGAGAAGGTCACAAGGCCCCAGGGAGCACACAGGGAGTCCAGGTACCTCCTGGTCACCTCCTGAAAGGTGCCATCTGCAGGAGAATATTGAGATCTAAGCAACCGCATTTGTTTCCCTGAGAGTATGTGACACCAAAAACCTTACTGACTCAGTGAAAATAAACCAATTACTCCTTATGTGTGCAGAGGAGAGGAGACAGGTAAAGTTTCTAACCTCTTGGAAATATAAAACCTCCAATATTTGCAGATACCTCCGGCATCTAATCTACTGTGTGTCGAGCAGAGACAAGCTCATGGGCTCCCCATGTCTCTCTCCCATCCTTCACCATGTGCCTGTCACTCCGAGAAGGCACAGGACTGCATTTCGTTTTGAGAAAAGGAAAATACCTTGGTAAGATGTTGAGCTAAGAGATACCAATGAACGCTCCAGAATTTTCACCCACTGAACAAAGCCAGGAAAAACAGGAACGAGAATAGGATGGTATTTCTTATTAGCGCTCTGTTTTCCAATTATTTTCTTCCCTTGTGTTCCCTCTAGTCATTTTTGCAATGCCTCCTCCCTCTGTAGCAGTCTCTGGCCACTTTTATATTCTTTCCTAATTATTTATTCATTTTACAGCATTTTACCATTTTCACTGGATTTCTTCAAAATTCAGTATCTTGACTGCTGCACAAGATATCACCGAAGTGTGCTGCTGCCTGCCCACTCCATTCCCTCCACCCCACCGAAAAAATGTCTAGTCTATAAACCCCATTTGTGAAGATTTTAGTAGGTTCTATGAATACGAAGTTTGGTACTTAATTATTTCACTACATGAGAGCAACATCTTAAGGAAATCGCCGTCTCCATTCTACTGGACACAGACATCTAGAAAGAATAATGGTTTCTCTCACCTTATCTAGAGGTGGATATTTTCAATTCCATCCATCACACACTCACAGCATTCACATCCTCAAATATTTGCTTTCTTTTACCCTGCCTTCAGCGCTACTATCTCAATTGACAGGAAATAAAGATGACATCTTATAAATTGAATTCTCAAGGCTAAATGACAGCCAATCCTGTTAGCTGCTATGGGCACGGCATGCCTAGCATATAGCAAATCTAGTGGTATGGGCATTAAAAAAAAAGCGATCTAGAAGTTTCTTTTAGAACAGTTGAGAAATCCCAACTGAGAAAAATAACACTTTCTTATTAGCATGAAAAATAGGCCATTGACACCAGACTCTTGGTATAATCCAAGTTCTGCTTCTATCTCCAATTTCCTTACCAAGGTTTATCCCTTCTAAATAATACGAAAGTTTCCAACTAGCATAAAGAGATTGTCCACTGCCACTGAAAATCTTGAGAATTATTAGTAGGTACAGAACAAACAGGAAAATAAAATCTAACATACACTTAATATAAATTCAGATTATGAATGATAAGCTTCCTGGTACCTGCTACACATTCAGTAATAAACTCTATCAACAGAAATTATTACCATAAAAAGTCAAACCAAGATAGAGGTGGTTATTATTATTCCAAATATACTGATGTTCAGTGTCTGTCGTGAGAGCAAAATGAGACTCCTCTCCCATCAATGGCTTTGCCACGCACTCCATTCATTCCTGGCTTGATTCATCTAGCAAAGACCTGAAGTTTTTAGCAACTTTAACTCAGTTCTTGCAAAATAATAATATTTAGAGAAAAAATTACAATTTTTTAGGTAGCAATTTTACTGTCCTTCCATATGTATACAGAAAACCTGTTTTATAAAATGGTAGACTAAAAAGCAACCTTTAATTTTATTTGTATGTGTGTGTTTGAGTGGTTGAAGAGCCTTTATACCATTCTCATTTGTGCAAACAAAATAAAACAAAAACATTTTCTCTATTCACATAATAGTAATGGTAACTCCTAGAAAGCAGAAATTGTGTATCTAGTTCATCTCTCTGTTTCCTTGTCTATCTAACACAACCAAAAGAGCATCCATTAAGTTTCCTACTGGTAGGATTTCTGTTCCAGGAAAAATGCTCAAGTGCTTGCCAATGGAGACAATATAACCAGCAATCAAAAGTCGCAAAAGCAGGACCCCAATCCATGTGTCCAAACATCAGCTTTTATTCACTCAAAAACAGACATTCAGTAAATTTCCAAAACCTACTATAAATATCAGTACACATGCATGCTCAGAACAGTTTAAAAAAAAACTTTTTGTATTCAATGGGCAATACAGTGGCATGGCTAAAAAAAACCACAACAGTATTAAAAAGTATACACTAAAAAGTATTTCTTACTCATCTCTGCCTCTAACTGCCCATATGATATTTACAGGCATATTTATTAGTTTCATGGATATCCTTCAAGGGTTTCTTTAGGGAAAATAAGCAAATAAGAATACCAGGCCAGGTGCAGTAGCTCACACTTGTAATTCTAGCACTTTGGGAGGCCAAGGCATGAGTATCACTTGAGGTCAGGACTTTGAGACCAACCCGAGCAAGACGAAGACCCCATCTCTGCAAAATATAGAAAAATTAGCTGGGTGTGATGGCACACACCTATTGTCCCGGCTACTCAGGAGGCTGAAACAGGAGGATCACTTGAGCCCAGGAGTTTGAGGTTGCAGTGAGCTATGGTGATGCCACTGCACTCTACCCTGGGTGACAGAGTGAGACCCTGCCTAGAAAAGAAAAACAACAAAAAACAAACAAAAAAGAATCCAGTACACACCACCCCCTCTCCTTACACCAAAGCTAACATAAGTGTGTTCTGCCCCTTGCTTTCCTCCGTATCAAGACACAGCAAGCTTTCTCTGATTTTTTTAACATCTGTGCACTATGCCACAGTATGGGTTGCACCATCACTTGGTCTATCCCCTATTAATATACACTTATTTGACCTCTTTCCAATACTTTGTCATTTCAAAAATGTTATATTTAATAATTCTGCATATAGGTTATTTCACACATAAGAATACTTGAGAAAAATTCTCAAAAATTGACTGCATTTGTAACTTCAATAGATATTGTCAAAATTAGGTCCTATTTTTCCATTTGTTCTGATGGTTTATTTTAGTAGGTATCATCAAAGAATAGGAAGTTTATGTGGAATATAGAGTATTTTATAATAACTGCCCAAAGCATATAAAACCATTAATTTTAAAGTCAAACTCAAATACTGACAAGATAAAAAACAATGTTACAGGAAAAAAAGTCTCAATCACAATCAAGAATGAGGAAACCTATATATAATCCATAGTCACTGGAATAGTACAAGTTTGTTTTTTAATAAAATACCCACTATGTTAGTGTGGAATCTTCTCTACCTCCAAACCCCATTTATTTTTATCAAGAGCAAGAACAGCAAATTAAAGAGAAGCAACTCAGTTTATTTGTAGATTTAAAAAATCCAGTCATGTTTCATACATTCAATAAAGTAATATATTTGGTTTCACATGTAGGAGTCATATGCAAACAAACTGAAGAATAGACTAAGAATATTACAAAGTCTGACAAAAATCAATTATGTAGGAATTCATCTTTAGACTGCCCCCAAAATTAAGGTTAGCAGAAAATGTGCTAAGTACACTTTGTCTAAGCACTATATTAATATCCAATTTTCTATTATCTGTCCAACAAATTTTTGAAAAGATAAACAAAACATATCATTCTAATATTTTTACTAATAATGGTGGCAATATTTTCTCTCTGATGAGGTAAAATACAAGTAGAGGTCGGGTTAGGAAGGAATTAAAAGGGCCACTTAGGTCTCAAGGGGCAGGATCGAAAGCCTGGCAAAAAGCAACCAAGTAACAACTGGAACAGGAAATAAAGAAAAATGGAAAAAATACCCAGACATGATTCCACTGACTGATAAAAAGCTGAACAGTCCATAGCTCTGTTCAATGAAGTCTGCACAGCATAACAATTACTATCAAAGTACAAAACCACTGAGATAAGAAAGGGGAAGAGCATGTGGTGTAAGCCATCATATAAAAAAGTTTAAGGCACTCTCCCAGAACAAGCCACTTCTCAAAATCACCTTCTCTGGTATGTAAGGTCCATGAGTTCTGGGGGTTTGTTTTCTTCACTGCATATGCTCATCATCCACAACAGTACCTGGCACTCAGTAGGCACTCATAATTGCTGAGTGAATTACTGAATCTCTCCTTAGAACATTCAGGCTGCCCACGACAGCACCCCAGCAGATTTTCCTTAATAAGCATTATTCCACCACCCCCCAAATTATACTTTTATATTCTTCCTCATCAGAACTTCACTACATCAGTATCCAGTCAATGCGGGCAATAAATCTGATCAATTCATGCTAAAATGATAACAACTACCAGTAGTTTAAAGTCTTGTCCCTACATACTCAAATAAGAATATTCATAAATCCTAGAAAATAAATTCAAAAGCTGATGTTTCATGTACCTGGAAAGAAATGGGGCGGTGAGGCGGGGGTGTGAAGGGGAACAGAAAATTCCTACTTTGAACTTCTCTATACAACCATCCTTCAACTTTGTCTTAATGAAGATCAATTATAAATGAACTCTTCAAGCTCACTCTAGATATATTTCACTATAGGCTGCCAGAAGAAAACAGTTTGGTCATTAACTAAATGAGAACAGAAGAAATGAGAGAGATTTCAAAAGGAAATGGAGTTTTGTTTCTTTTCTAAAGATATGAGGAGGGGAGAAATTGCTTTCTTTTAAAGGTCAAATTTGCCATTTCTAGACTTTACATAAAGAATCTGGTTCATAGGGAATTAAGAACTGAGACCATAAATTGGGAAAAGTATTCCGACAAATAAATCATCTAGAAAAGGAATTAGTTGAACAGAATTGAGGGCCTTGTCACAAGGATAATTCCCTGCTTTAAGAAATACTGTTGTGTTAAACTGAAGCTGCTTTTCACAATTACAAAAATTATTCTGAACCAATGCTGACACCTAACAGTCATAAAAACTATCTTAAAACACAGGAATGACCTCAACTGCAGAGATCCTCTTGGTTCAAAGGATCAGTTAAAGGAAAGATTCTCTAAAATTCCAGGGTCCCAAGATCATGAAAAACATAGTGTTTAAGGTTATGGAAACTCTGGAATGAGGCTCCTTAGGGAAATTCATCCCAAAGTAGAGAAGATAAGTACACAGAAATCTTAACCAGTTGGACACTATTCCCCCAGAAACATAAAAAAAGAACTTGTCACCCCTTGGCAGAGTAAAGTGAAAATAAAAACACAAACCTTAATGGCAGAAAATCTAGCATGTGGCACCTGCAGGGACAGATTTGTCATTAACTTTAACTAGTATGCCAAGACTCTGGTGGGTTATGAAAGGCTACAAAAGTCTCCACTCTGCAAAGCATGCCCTTTCTCCATAGCAGGACCTTATTTAAAAGTATAGTATTTGCCACCACTTTGGCAGTAGGGTTTGGGAGACTAGAATGCAGAAATCTATTTACTTATAGCTAATCACTGTGTCTACAGTTCATTAGGCAAGCTCTACTAGGTGGACAGTGGACCCCAGGTTAAGCTTCATGAACAAATACCCTGGCTTCCCACAGGGTGAGTAATGATTGACATTATATGAGGACCATTTGTTTGCATTATGAGTTCTTCAGAGTCTTTGCATTTTATTCTGTAGGTGTCTCTAGTACCTGGCACTTTGCCTATTATTCTTAATAAATATGAGGAATCAATCTCCCACTAGGCAGATTGCCACAGTATACATTCATAATATTGAGCCTTCTCCCCAGACAGATGTGGTAACACCTGTCTTGGGTTTAGTTTAGCTGGTCACAGGCTCTCGGTGCCTCATAACCACAATTATTGAGCAAGATGAGGTGGCATCCTATAGAATTTCCAGGCCAGGGCTTTGGGATAAAAATTAGGAGTGCTATCGTGAATTCTTTGAATCTTTTTTTTTTTTTTTTTGAGGTCAGGGTCTTGCTCTCTTGCCTAGGGCTAGAGTACAGTGGCATCATCATAGCTCACTGAAACCTCCAACTCCTGGCTCAAGCGTACCTCCTGCCTCAGCCTCCCAGAGTAGCCAGGATTACCAGCATGAGCCACCACACCTGGCCGTGATGTCTTCGATTCTAAAAAGGACATGTGATGCAGGGGAAACCAAGACCAAAGTAAAACAGGTCAAAATCAAGGGAGCTGAAGCATGAACAAGTTCAAACGGTGGTAGGGAGGTAAGGCCTGAAGGAGTACCTAAACAAAGTTAGATGTACCCAACTTTTTAAGTAGTATCTGAGACCTCTCACTGGGGAATGTTAAAAGCAGTTAAAGGACAGATGCAAAGCAGATGCAAATATTTATCCCGTAAATGCTACTTCAGCAGTAATTTTTTGCCAGGCACGAAGCTTGATATTATGCGGGTACGGAGATAAATCAGAGATACACAACTGCTGCCGTGTTAGCAATCTGTTAGAGAAGGGAAACAAAGTCTCACATACAAAAAGATAATGTACAGCAGATTACAATCTTTATGAGAGGCACAGAGCATGTGTTGTAAGCATTCAGAGGAGAGCAAGGAGGCAGAATTTGAGAATACTACTTTCATTCACACAATATTTACTCAATGCCTACCTACCACGTGCCAGAAATTGGTTTAGTTGCCATAGATATTGGAATAAACAGCGCTAACAAAGTCCCTGACCATGTGCTGATTTCTAATGGGTTGGATAGAAAAGTTAAAATAAATAATTTTAGGAAATACTAAGTATTATGAAGAAAAATAACACAGGTTTGTGGTTATAGACTGCAGGAGATACTAGTGTAAGTAGAATGGTCATAAAAGACCTTTCTAATGAGGTGGTATTTAACAAAAGATCAGAATGAAATGAATACATGTGAACAGGCAGAGGAAGGAAATGGCAAACGAAAGGCAGGAACGACCTTGGCATGTTCAAGGAACAGAACGAGGCCAGCCTCCTTAGCTGGAACAGTGCTAAGGAGGAGGGGGCCAAGAAATGGAATTAAAGAGAGAAGGGACCAGATCATGGTCTTGGAGACCATGGTAAGAACACTATAAAATGAGGGGCCATGTGCAATGGACTTCTGAATGTGTGTCCCCTATTAACACCTTACATTAGTATGGTACATTTGTTACTATTAATGAGCCAATACTGATGCATTATTATTAACTAAAGTACAGTTTATTCAGATTTGCTTTTTTATGTAGTGGCCTTTTTTTGGTGACAGGATCCTATCCAGGGCACCACACTGTATTTAATTTTCATACCTCCTTAGGATCCCCTTGGCTATGACAGTTTCTCAGACTTTCCTTTGTTTTTGGTGACCTTGACAGTTTTGAGGAGTACTGGTTAGGTATATTGCAGGATGCCCCTCTATTGGAATTTTTGTGATGTTTTTCCCATGGTTATACTGGGGTTGCATGGGTTTGGGGGAGCAAGACCACAGAGTAAAGTGCCATTTTCATCACATCTTATTAAGGATACACACTATCAACATGATTTACCACTGTTGACGTGGACCTTGGTCAGCTGGCTGGGGTAGTATTTGTGAGGTTTCTCCACTGTAAAGTGGTTCTTTTTCCCACCCCATCCCCTTTCCACACTGTAC
>RJWJ010013477.1:0-39814 GCA_004363605.1 Indri indri | reverse complement strand
AGAGATAGGAACACTCATACACTGCTGGTGGGACTGCAAACTAGTGCAACCTCTGTGGAAAGCCATATGGAGATACCTTAAAGAGATGCAAGTAGAATTACCATTTGATCCAGCAATCCCATTGCTGGGCATCTACCCCAAAGAACAAAAATCGCTCTATGAAAAAGACACCTGCACCCGAATGTTTATAGCAGCGCTATTCACAATTGCAAAGGTGTGGAAACAGCCCAAGCGCCCATCAATACATGAGTGGATTAGTAAAATGTGGTATATGTATACCATGGAGTACTATTCAGCTTTAAGAAACAATAGTGATATAGCACCTCTTGTATACTCCTGGATAGGGTTGGAACGCATTCTACTAAGCGAAGTATCCCAAGAATGGAAAAACAAGCACCACATATACTCATTCTTAAATTCTTAATCCTACATTCTTGGTATTAGTTTTCATATCATTGCACGAGACAGGTAGAATATATCATTTTCAAAATTGTTGATGGAACTAAATTATCAGGCTTTTTGTTAGCACAGTATCTTCTGAGCCTTTCTATTTTTAAATTACGGCCAGTCTACCAGTTCATTGGTGCCCTTTCCTTCATAGGACATGCTCTTCTTTATACCACAGCAATTTAAAAAAAATTACCATCATTATAAAGTTCTATTGGGGCCCATATCACTTGGGGACTGAAGAACTTATTATTACAATATTATATAATAAATGCCTCTTCCCTCTCTCCAGTACCTTTTGGATACAAATTTGAATGGTTCTCTGTGAAGAGGAAAGAGGGAGCCTTCTGAAGAGATGCTCAGTAGAGGAAAGGGATAAGGTATAATAATAGGGCTCCTCTGGGAGAAATGGCTCAAACATCTTCAGCTCTGTCTTGAGTCGCTAAGTTCAAAACCAGCCCATGTGCTCAGCAAATGAGAGTTTTTGCCACTGAGCAAAAGGAAAGGGATGAAAGTTCTCCAGGGGTTTCCCATGGATTTGGTGAGGAAACCAACTGCCTGTTCTCAAGAGTCATCATTGCCAACTTCCATTGCCACATACCCAGCCTTAAAAATACAATGTCGGTTTTCTGATTTGTTCCAAAGCCTAACAATATCTCTAATCATGATTACAAAGAAAGTGGCAATAGAAGCTCCATCTCTATATCTCCTCTTTCTAATTGTGATGGCTCATGAAGATACTGGCCTTAAGTCTAACTGTGGAATCAGCAAAAAACAGCGCTTTCTTTTCTGGAGTAGAAGCAACGAGTGATTGGAGTAGGTATAAAAATCACTCTCTGCTTTATGATGTGTGCATTAATGAAAGTATTAAACCACTCTAATGATAGATAAGGAAATTATATCCACTGTTGCTGAAAGAAATAAAACTATTTCATCATAAATTAAAGAGGTCTAAAACGTTGCAAGCTCATGAATAGTGCATGGGCAACAAAGAGGTACAATTTTATAGCCTATTATGAAGCACCTTAATTTCTTAACATCCATCATTTTTTTTTCTGCTTCATTACTGTTGGTGTTATTCTCAAAAACTTATTGAAAATAGCAATTTTTGCAGAAAGTAAGTATAAATATGGGTCAGGCTATTGCCATTTTTAAGAAGAACACTAGAATTTTTCTATTTTATTAGCATGTTTCAATGTTAATTTTTATTTCATTGACATTCACGTCCAGAGAGCAGCTGCTCCCTAAGCTTGAATGAGCAGTAAATGATACTGCTCAAATATTAAATCTGGATTTTTAATAAATGGTTCAACTGTGGATTCAGAAAATATAATTCTTAAAATGTCCTAACACGAATCCCATTCCTTTATATTGGTAAAACCCTATGGGATTCATCAGACAGGCTATTACAGAGTATAGTGTCATAAAAAGTGGATAGGGGATATATTTATTGGATATCTCTTGTCTGCCTCTTTGTGTCATTTACTCCTTCTGTTGGTGCAACCTGATATCTTTCCACAGGCCTTGCATCATGGACTTTGCACTTCTTGCTCTAGATCTTCTCCAATGCCAAGAGATAGGATGCCTGCAACAAACTGTTGAACACTCATACATGTTCAATCTGAAAATAGAATCTGGGGATGTAGGAGGATTGGCACCCTACAACTGCTCTTGACAAATTTGTGATGAGAACCCCTGAGTAACTGCTTCCCACTTTCATTCCCTGAGACTATACCCCTTTCACCCCTTTTAAAGTAACGTCAAGTAAAAGGCTTGTTTGTTAATCCTTTATATTTTCTCATTCCTCACTTAAGAAATATGGAATTTATTTCATTACATGGTCTCAGAAATTCATGTGAAATGATGTTCTAGTCAGGCATTGTCAATTGATCGGAGTTAGTATCATTGCCTGAGCTCATGTTCCACTGTTCTAATTAGATTCATATGTAATCACTGATTCTGCCTTTTCATTCTGTAGTCACTGATTCCTGTAAATACCTGAAGAGCTAAGGCTGCACACACAGAATAGGCAGTGCACTAATTGCTGCACTGTGGGGACAGGACAGTGGGTTGAGCTTGTTTGTTTACTCGCTGATTCTTCTTACATCGATCTTGTAGAAATAAAAGGAAACAAATGCCTTGGCATAATTATAATCATCATTTAACCATCAGTAAGTATAAGTTGAAAATAGTTGAAAATATGAATGTTGATCGTGCAAATTATACAAATCTGCCATTGGAAGGTATTCAAGAAAAATTATGGCCAAGATAGGGCCTGCTGCTAAGTTTTTACTCCATCAATGGACCTGACTTCTGAATTCAGAATTGTTTTGATCCATTGACTGCTCTATCTCTCCTGTTTTTATTATTTTTGAAAGAAAGTTTTGATAGTGGCTACCCTGTAACTGTCAACCACTGTATGTTGGGTGTATGGCTGTGGTTGCAGCCATCTTTCAGTTCTTGGATGAGTAATACCGAAAATGTCGCTAGCAGCATTGGGCCATGATAATGATAAACTTGATAACATAACCTTAATCTGGCATTTCCCATTATACTACTACTACCTGTCCCCAAACCCATTCCTTGTAATCATTTCCTAAAATAAACTGGCTTAACACAGCTAGTTTGTCAAGCTTTGCATTTTAAGAGAAACTAAGTAAAGCTTAATGATTTGTATATTTCACAACTATTCTGAGGAGTACAAGTGACAGAAATATAACTCAAACTAATTTTAAGCAAAAATTCAATAAATGTTTTTCACTTATGTATGTGAGTAACTTGGGGAAAGCTGGCAAGGGACCCACATAAGTTTATTAGTAATTGGCCTCTCTTCATCATTCAGACTTGGTGTGTATGTGTATATGTGTGTTGGCTTCATTCTAAAATATATGCCTCAGCCACAGGTAACCTCCTGTAGCCACAGGTTTGTACTTTGTTAATTTCTGAATCTGGCAAAAAAACAAAAATGTTCTCTTTCCAATGTTTTTAACAGAAACTGTAGATTTGAGTATCTTATTCTCAGGTTGACCTGACTCTATTCATGTCTTAACCAATGGCCAGTAACATGTGATGCTCTGATTAGACACTTCCTAGCCACATGTCAATCTCTATGGCTAAGGAAAACCAATCTCTCCCCATCTTAACAACATGGTTTGAGAGTACAAAAGTAGTTGTTCAACAAGTAAAATTAGAAGATTTTTTACCATCACAAGTGAAGATGAATTCTGGGCAGACAAAAACAACAAATGGCACTATATGATTTAATCACCTAATTCATACTTCATAGCCCCTTTGACAAATAGAAAGCTTATGGGTTTGTAATTCTCCAACCCTGCCCACATGCCCAAAAGACCACCCACAAATCTCCTGCTTGTTCTCTTGCCTCATTTACCCTGCTTTCTCTGGTTAACAACATATATCCTTTCACAAGCACTCCATTAGTGTTGATCCTCGGCTCAGTGCTTTGGTGTGTTTGAGGGTTTCTGTAAAATCTGATGACATCTCCCAAGTGCTAGCTGTGGGATGTCTCCATTTTCCTACAGGGCCATCACTCTTAAAAATGCACACACAACATCAATATTCTTTTTTAATGGTTGTCTTTACTGTGTGTATTCAAGCACTGAAGGGAGCCTACTGAGGCCATCAGAATCTCCTTGCTGGGTTTCATCTACTAAGGAGAATTCATGATAAACAGAAGGGCAGGATGTGGCATTCTGACAGCTCAGTTCATCAGAGCTAACGAGATATGGTGGTATGACAGTTGTGACATTGTGGTAAGAAGGGAGAAACAAGTTATTGAATATGCAGTGCTATTCTCTTACTCATAATCTCTGTGAAAGATTATGAATATGCAGTTATTGAATATGCAGTTACTCTCTTACTCATAATCTCTGTGAGAGAACATCAAATCCTGTTCAGGAACTTGTGCAATCATTTTAATTTGCATTTCAAGTTAAAAAAAAAGAATAAAAACATGGAAAGCCCATTGAGTATCTCTATAGCTGTGTTATATTTTCGTATATGCTTGATTGTCTCAGATAATTCTCCACTGACACATGCCAAAAGAATTGCAAAACTATACATCAAAAATGCTATTAAAAATTAGGTTGAGCATTGATAGTGAATGTGGAGTCTATAGGGATGCATTTGATTGACTTTAACTTGTTTCCTGGCCCCAGAATTTATCTAAAATCCTTACCATTTAGATTTTTATCTGGTGGAAAGTTGTCAACATAAAATAGAAGGATTGAACACATTGGGATCAGGGTAATAGGACCTCCCATGGTGAGAAAAATACTCAGAAATTATGTTTTATTGCAGATGAGCTAGGAGAGACATCTTGAAATGTGAAGAAATATACATAGTGGATTTGAATTCAGTGTGGGCAGGTGATCAGCCTGGACCAAGTCCTAGCAATTGGCCAGCATGACCCAACTTCTTTTGTGGCCACAGCGAGAGGGAGAGTTCTAAAGCACTTTTGTAGATTATCTTCATTTTTTATATCTACTTTCTAGAAGGGCTTCTCTTAATCAGCCATCAAATGTACCACATCACCTTTTAGCAAATGACAGTAAAGAAATGAACCCTCTATGCCATAAGTCTCTAAATGGTGCACTGAGCAATTATTTAAAATCAATTCCTTCGACCATGAAGAGAAATAGTTTTTCGTTTGTTTGTTTGTTTGTTTGTTTTTGCTGTGAATCCTGCATATGTCCTTCATAGCTCTGATGGTCATAAATTATACTAACAAAGGTGATGTAATGGTAAAGGAGGTAAAATTAAGTTTATAATAGGATGATACTTTATCATTCGCAACAGATTTCCAGCTCTGTGTAGGCAGTAATGAATAAGGATTTCCAGATGCATAAACACATAAATAAGCTTCTGAGTTATAGATTGTTATTGTTACAAGATTGAGACTGAGCCTAAATTGCTCAGGTAAGATTTCTTATACAGCAACTCTTCTCAAAATCCTAAGTGGGAGATGCAGGTTGGGTGAAGGAAGATGGTACCACGCTCATGGGCATCTCTATCCTAAGCATCCTTGGAAATGGAGAGAAAGATTGAATAGGACCCTCACAATTATTAAACAATTGGAAGAATGAATTTAAAAGAAAGGTATCAGGCACTAGTTATTCAGACAAATTTAAAAATCTGGAGTAAAGTAGAAATGAGACCATGAGATAAACTGTTGAAGAAATTCAATATATCCTGAGACGGCTGTGTACCTGGACTTAGATTCAGCCACAGAGAAATCCCTCTGACAAGGTGAATCAGAAGCTGTAGAATTAATAACAGAAGGTTGTTATTGAAGCTCCCATTTTTCAAGATCTTGTCAGATGTTTCTCAATTGTTGTTACAGGATTTGCAATATCCTTATGAGACTTCTAATCCAGAAACCAGAATTTGAGTGATATTTTCCGAAGGAAGACATAAAATGGAATAGTCCATTTCTTTTAAACTATTTCATTGTCTTGGCTTTATTGCATGGACAGAGATGGAGAACGAGAGAGACAAGAGGAAAAAATTAACCAAGTGAGGATAAGCAGGGTATCCAGAGCAGTAAGAAGGCATAAAATCATGTGTATCAATGATTCAATGATCTATGAGAAATCAGATTGAAATAATTGATAGCCTTGAAGGGGAAGAAAGAAAAAGAGGTCCACAAAATGGCCACTTCTGGACTGGGGATAGGAGAGTTTGGAAACTGGGAAAGAAGTGTTACCTTTAAGTCACCTATCATAGACTTTCTGAAATTCAGGTATATGGCCAGAGAGCTGAAACTACTGCTGATGGCATGCATCTCTGCTCTAATTTAGTCCTGTTTGGAAGCACACTCTTTCTCACTCTTTCTCCTTTTTTATCTTTACTATCTTCTATTAATAAATCATTACATCTAATCATATATTCTTAAACAATTTGTACCAATGCAAAAGATGTATAATACAGTGGTAAAGTTCATTGGTCAGATATAGTTGGGTGTGATGTTCAACCACTTATAAAGTCAGTGACTTTCAGTAGTTTGTTAATCTTTCTCTGAGATTTAGCCTTTAAAATCTTGCAAATGGGAAAAATTACAGTCTATTTAAAATTATAATGAGGATTAAGTTAAATAATACATGTAAATTTCTTAGTATGGTTCTTGAGAATTTCTCAAGAAGTGATAGTTGTGATTATTAGTTGAAGGAGAAATGACAGGAAGGCCTTTAGGAAAAAATGTGAGCAATCTCCCACCTATCAATAGTTCCTTTCATGGACCCTTTTTGAGATTGTATATTTAGGTATTATGGGCCATTCATTTTTCATTTTCAGTGTCCAGATTTGTGTAAACAGTGCTGTCTGTTCTCTGACAGCCTTTTTGGACTCATAAAGCTAGAGAAAATTAATTTCAGCAACTTGAGAAGATTAAATCATTAGTAAACAACTTTGGAAAACTAAAAAGAGAGCTATTTCCTATGTCAACCACAAAACTTACATTTGACAGTCATAACAGCCCTTTATCTTTAAGTTTTTTTTTTTTTTCACAATAGAGGAATTAAAATGCTTACATGTTTCTGGAGTGTGGCTAGGAGCATTTCACAGTGGCTTGAGGAACTTGCACAAATAAACAGTTTTGCCGCAGAAGAAGATAAATCCACATTCAGTGGCTGAAGTCATGGATAAGTAAAGGATCTGAGGATGATCACCTATCTACAAGGTAAAGAGAGGAAAAAGATGGGTACATTGGAAATAACTTTGTAATTTCCAATAATCCTATGTTAATATTACAAACATGTCATTTACTAGATACTTAGCATTAAGCTTATTCCATAATTTCTCTGAGTATCCATTCCTCCATCTATAAAATATAAACATCTGTATCTGTTTAGTAGTTCTTGTAAAGATTAGTCAAAATGCTATTAAAATGACAGGCTTAGTGAAGAGGTAGAAAAGTTCGAGACGGTTGCCTATGGTAAGAGTATGTGACAATTGTATATCTGCCATTGGCTTTGATTATAAAGATCAAGGTAATGTCACATTAGTCAAAGCAAAAAGTTAGTCTCATATGCTTCCCTGCACACAGAAGCTGTGTAGAGGGGCTTTATAGTTCTAAGCAACACCTCTCATTAGGAAATTGAACTCGTATTCAAGAAATAGAGCCAGTAAAGAACAGAGTATCTTGACAACTTTTAGAAGCCATCTGAAGACTCACCAACACAGTAGTCTTGAAAAAAGGCAAAACATTGTTCGAAAGAACCCGTCAAATAATGACCTTAACCGACTGTGGTTCCCTCTGACCAGCAATTGTATAACTAGTATTACTGAACAAGAATGCAGTCAAACATAAAAAAAAGGACAGGATCCTAGGGAAAAACCTGTTCTTTTCAATGTGTTTGGACACAGGCTCTTTGTCTTATCCATACGCTCCCCCCTCCCCCACTTTCTCTCTTTCCAGGCTAACTGTCATTACTGCTTCTGACCTCTGAAATTTATGTATCACCAGTCTTGACATGCACAGAAATGTACAAAGACTCGCTCTATCAAAATCCCACAGGGACTTCCAAAATCTATGTGAGAAAAGTTGATTATCTTAACTTGAGTTTAGTGCCTACTTGTGGTCCAATTAACTATAATAGGTTCAGCATCAAAACAATGACTTCTAGGTCTACAATCCTGTGTATCAGGGGCCGTTCTGAGATAGGCAGACATTATAAAATATTAATAAAGAAGAATTGACTATAGGGATATAAGCTGGAGACAGTCATCACCAAGAAGTCACCAGGTCTTTCTTTCCTCCACATTTCATTAGGGCATAGTAATACAAGTCTTTCCATCATTACTCATATTTTCATTGCACACCTGAAAATACTCAATTTTTCCTTTGTAGTAATAATTTCTTTAGAAGATCATAATAAGAGAATACTTTTCTTCTTATTGTGTTCAAATCAAGGGTCTTACCCAAAGGTTATGCCCTAAAATTAAGTTGCCTAAAATCTAATATGTTATTTCTCTTTTGTTCTGTAATTTTTTCATTAAGATGTTAGTGATCTCACCATATGTGATTGAAGAAATGATACAGTATTTATCCACATATGAAAGGAAACTGCCAACTTTTATTTTCTTCATTCTTCCCTCTACCACCCAACTGCAAATATAAATTCTTCTGTCAGTTTTATTTCAGTACCTGTATGTATCTAAATATTTTATTATTTGAGCTTTTACATTGACAAATTTTGAAAATGAGCTAATTTTATGTTCTTACAAATCGTTTTTCTGGAATAATACAGATGAGTGTTCACAACAGAAAATAGCCTTAGCAGCTGCTACAGGAAACATCAGTCATTCTTTGTTCTCCTCCAACCCAAATTTGTCATCTTGACTCCATTAAGTCAGTTCCTTCTGACTTATGTGCATAGGCTCTCATCTATTAATCACGGTTGCGGTAGGCTGAATAATAGCCCCTGATGATATCCAAGTTCTATTTTCTGGAACCTGTGAATGTTTTCCTTACATGGCAAAAAAGATGTTGCAGATGTAGTTAATCTATAGGCATAGTAATACAGACCTTCCCCTTATTCTGAGAAAAAGATATTATCCTGGATTATATGTGTGAGTCCTAAATATAATTGCAAGTGTCCTTATACAAGAGTTAAGGGGATATTTGATTAAATAACAGAGAGTTAGAGATAAGATGATGGGGGCAAGAAGTTGGAATGATTGACCACAAACCAAAGGATGCCAGCAGACACTGGAAGCTTAAAAAAGACAAGGAATTAATTCTTCCTTGGAGCCTTCAGAGGTATCAGCTCTGCTGACACCTTGTATTTTAGTTTCATTAGATTAATTTTGAACTTCTTGCCTCAGAACTGTAAGCAAAGTTATTTTAAGCTACAAAATTTGTGGTAATTTGTTACAACAGTGTTAGTAAATAGTGTTAGTAACAGTGTTAGTAAACTAATACAATGGCAGTTCAGGTCTGTGTTGGGAAGGATTCCAAGGGCTTTCCAGAATTCAGAAATAGTTTTGTGATTTAATTATTCTCAATTGTCATGGGTTAGGAAGAAACATAATAGTATTTTGTGCCATATATGTTTAATTTCTGCATATTTCAAAAGATATTACTGGATGAACAAAAATTTAAGAGCAGCTATAGAGATTTGATGTCATGCAATCTGGAAACTGTTGTCACCACGCTGACATTTACCACATGAATTTGACCCTTGGCATTCTGGAGAGCTGTATTCAGATGCCTTTGCAAATCACTAGTCTTAGTAATATCACTGAAAATTTACTAAGCACTGTTTATGTATCATGCACTATTCTTATTCTCTCTCTTTTTCATCTTCACAGCAGTCCCATGAACTAAGTGCAATAATTATAACCCTGTGAGCCTATGAGAAAACTGAGACTTAAACGAGTTAAGTAATGTGCTAATGATCACATAGTTAGTAAATAGTGAAGCTGAGATTCAGGGCCAGAGAGTCTTTCTTCATAAATCTTAAGCACTGTGCTATAGAATCTCCTGTGTGTAAGGGACCTAAAAAGTAATAGAGATGGGGAGGCAGGGCCATTGGGTGGGCACACACATTAGCTGGTTAACTTGCTCCAGCCTAACAATCACCTTTATTCAACTTTGGCTGAGCAACTCTGTATATACAGTCTTATTTAATCTTCACAACAATCTTATAGCATAGCTGTGATTTTCCTAAACATTCCTTTAGGGTATCTAGAAAATATTGAAAATTCTGAAACCATAAACACCAATGGATTATAATAGCACAAAGTATCTTTTACCAGGATATTTACAAATAAAATTAGCTCTCGACAACATAAGAGACTAGTAGGCAAGTACATTATCATTTCCAATGATAGAAAATTTTAGTAAAAATTTTTTTTGTAAAAGGAGGTCAAGGCACAGAGAATGTGAATGTAAGTAGTAGAGTTACATTTATCTTCCCTTATTCTCAGAGAGCACATTTAATTTTATTGTACATAATTCATTTGTGTTTATAATACATTATGTATTTGATTTATCTTTTGTAAGTTATTTGCTGTTTATTTTAAAGGGTTATATTATCAAACAAAGAAAAATCCATGGAAATTCAAAAAGTTGAGCAAGGGGTCTTTCTTCTCTCCAGAGCTAGGAAAATGCCCAGAGCTAGACTCATGAGACTGCACCATGGGCTGGGTTATGTCATTCTCAATGTAGAAAAATATTGAAGTATTTGTGAAATATCTAATTGCTCCTTCTGACTGAAATGTGGGATGATGTAGGACCTAGAAAAGAAGGGGAGAGGATTGCTTCAGGGAAATTAATATTTAATTTTAAGGTTTAAATTATCTCTGCATTAATAGAGTTGTTTGATTCATAATTCAAATATTGAACTCAGTCAGCTTTGAATTTGTAATTGGATGCAGGCCAGTGTAATTTCTTTATTGCTATCTTATGAGAGATTTAAACATTAGAATTTGTTTATGGTATTATTTTTTTCTTATTTTTGCATTTTCTCTTTTTTGAGAGAGAAGGTAAAATAATAAATTAAAATTCAAGTGATGGGTTTTTAATCCTGCTTCATCATCTTTTAGTTTTATGATCTGGGGAAGTTTACATAGTTTCTCTGTCTCAACACCAACAAAAAAGATTGAGGATAAACTGCCCTTGTCAATGAGAGGCAGGGATGTGTGTGTGTGTGTGTGTGTGTATAAATTAGGCACTGTAAGCATTTTATGAAATGATGAGGTGATTTCTCTTTGTTCTGAACTCATATAAATTATATTTTTTTTTTTTTTTTTTTTTTTTTGCCACATACACAGTCTGTTATTTTTTCTTCTTTCTAAGAGTGTGTATTTCTTGAGGATAGGACAGAGTCTTTTTTCATTGTACTATCAGCAGTGCTTGTCACAAAGTAGGTGCTTGATAAAAGGCCTTTGACAGGCGAGGGAAAGAAAGTAAGGCAAAGGTAGTATGTTAATTTATTTTCCCATTCATTTCTTCATTCAAACATTTTATATATTTTATATGTATATATATTCATGTATGTGTGTGCATATATGTATGCATGCATACATGTATGTATTCAAACATAAAGAGATATGAAAAGGCCACACCATGTAAAAGTCACATATCCCTATGGTTTTCAGCTAGTAAGTTAACTTGATTTCGGTATCATCCTTTCCATAGTAAGCAATTTGGTTTTATGACTGAATTTCTGACTCTATCCTTCATTTGGTAAGCAGCCTCCAGTAATGACTTCTATAGGATGGATCTGGGAAACATTACCATTTCATGGTAAAAACTCTAAAAATACTGGGTATAGAAGGAACATATCTCATGCCTTATATGATAAAAGCCGTATAAGACCTACAGCTAGTATCTTACTGAATGGGGGAAAACTACAAATCTTTCCTGTAAGGTGTGGAAAAAGACAGGGATATCCACTTTCACCACTGTTATTCACCTAGTCCTGAAAGTTTTAGTTACAACAATTGGACAAAAGGAAGATATAAAGGCTTCCCATTTGGAAAGGAAGAAGTCAAATTATCCTTCTTTGCAGACAATATGATCTTATATTTAGAGAAACCTTCAGACACTACCAAAAACTAGTAGAACTGATAAACAGATTCAGTAAAGTTGTGGGATACAAAATCAACATATAAAAATCAGTAGCATTTCTATATGCCAACAGTGAACAATCAGAAAAAGAAACCAAGAAAGTAATCTCATTTACAATAGCTACAAATAAAATCAAATATCTAGAGATAAACTTAACCAAAGTAGTGAAAGATCTCTAAAATGAAAACTACAAAACATTGGTGAAAGAAATCGAGGAGGTTACCAAAAAAATGAAAAGATATTCCATGCTCATGGATTGGAAGAATCAATATGTTAAAATGTCCATACTACCCTAAGCAGTCTACAGATTCAATGCAATCCCCAACAAAATACCAATGACGTTATTCACAGAAATAGAAAAAGAATCCTAAAATTTATATGCAACCACAAAAGAACAGAATAGCTAAAATCATCCTGGGCAAAAAGAACAGAACTGGAGGAATCACCTGAATTACCTGACTTCAAATTATATTACAGAGCTGTAGTAACCAAAGCAGCATGGTACTGGCATTAAAACAGACATGTAGACCAATGGAGCAAAATAGAGAACTCAGAAATAAATCCACATATCTGTAGTGAACTTATCTTTAACACAGGTACTAAGAACATACAGTGGGGAAAGGATAGTCTCTTAATACACGGTGCTGGGAAACTTGATATCCATATGCAGAAGAATCAAACTAGACCTTTTTCTCATGCCATATACAAAAATCAAATCAAAATGGATGAAAGACTTAAATCTAAGACCTGAAACTATGACACTCCTAAAAGAAAACTTTGGGGAAATATTTCAGGACATGGTCCGGGCAATGATTTCTTGATTAATAACCCCAAAGTAGAGACAATGAAAGCAAAATTGGACAAATGGGATCACATCAAGCTAGAAAGCTTCTGCACAACAAAGGAAACCATCAACAACGTGAAGAGACAAACCATTGAATGGGAGAAAGTGTTTGTAAACTGCAAATCTGACAAGGGATTAATAACTAGGATATATAATGAGCTCAAACAATTCAATAGGAAAAAAATCTAATAATCAATTTTATAAGTGGGAAAAAGTTCTGAATAGACATTTCTCAAAAGAAGGCATACAAATGGCCAATGGGTATAAGCAAAAATGCTCAACACCATTAGTCATCAGAGAAATGCAGTTCAAAACTATAATGAGATATCCTGTCACCCTAATTAAAATTGCTTTTATCCAAAAGATAGGCAATAATGAATGCCGATGAAGATGTGGAGAAAGGGGAACCTTTCTTTGTACACTGTTGGTGGGAATGTAAATTAGTACAGCCACTGTGGAGAACAGTATGGGGGTTGCTCCAAAAGTTAAAAATAGTACTACACATGACCCAGCAATCCTATTGCTAGATATACATGTAAAAGAAAGGAAATCAGTATATCAAAAAGATATCTGAACTCCCATGTTTATTGCAGCAGTAGTCACAATAGCCAGTATTTGGTATCAACCTGTGTCCATCAACAGATGAATGGATAAAGAAAATGTAGTACACATTCACAATGGAATATTATTTAGCCATAAAAAGAATGAAATCTGTCATTCGTAACAACATGGATGGAACTTACATTAAGTGAAATAAGCCAAGCACAGAAAGACAAATTTTGCATGTTATTACTCATATGTAGGAGCTAAAAACTAAAACAATTGCTCTCATGGAGATAGAAAGTAAAATGATAGTTAGCAGAGGCTGGGAAGGATAGTGGGAAGAGGGGGATAAAGTAGGGATAGTTATTGGGTTCAAACATATAGTTAGATATAATAAACAAGATCTAATATTTGATAGCATAACAGGGTGACTATAGTCATCAGTTATTTTATACATTAAAATAACTAAAAGAGTGTAATTGGAATATTCCTAACACAAAGAAATGATAAATACTTGAGGTGATGAATATCTCAATTACCCCAATTTGATAATTACACATTGTATGCCTGTATCAAAACATAACATGTACCCCACATATTCATATAACCATTATGTACCCGTCACAATAAAAAATAAAAAAAAAAGAAAAGAAAAAACAAAGAACACACACAGTCAGAGAGTGGGGTAGCTATGAAGTCTCAGAAGGAAATTAATGTACTTTTCCTGAAAGGTAGGAGAAATGTAAATAGGTTGCTTTAAAAAGACTATATGTCCATGAATATTCTGTGTTACAGCTGTGATGCTTATACCAACATTTGAAATAAAATAAGACCTTACCTTTCACTGCCAATAGAAATAAGAAGTAGGCAGAGGGAAATACAAGGAACCTCTCCCATGTAATGAATGCTTCTACTTGTCCCTAAGGATCCAAGAAACTTCTTCAGCAGATAAATCTGAATGTGTCTCTACATACCAGTGACTCGAACACCGTCTCACCACTGACTACAGATCCAGAACACTATGAATGAGCAGTAGTGACTTAATCAGGAGATGAAAAGAGATAAAAACATTATTTCTTTGATTTTACAAAACAGAAAAAAAGCACATCTTCATCGTTCGTGGATATTCCAAAGTACCAAGAATTTATTAGCAAAAGAACTATTGACTATAATCCACAGTCATGAACAATAATATGGTTCTATATTTTAGACAATTAAAATGAATGGGGTTTCCAGTTTCCATCTCAACAATATTTTACAATGCTTAAGTTTTGTAGGTTGATCCTTTTACACATACAGATTTCTGCAGAGGTGATGCTCCAGTTTCCAGTGCGGGGAGGTAGTCCCTTGGGATCCAGCTAGAGACACAAGCAGACGTAGTTGAATCTCTGTTTTCATTTATTGATCTAATTTCTCAGGACTTATAGTTCTGTGTGTGTCAGTGCCATCGGGGATGCATGCTAAAAAGGCTCATTCCTGGCCTCTTCCCTCCGGAGACTGTGAAGTTTGTTTCAGTATGAACGCGAACTGTTTCTTTTATTTTCTCTCTCTCTCTCTCTCTCTTTATTTTCCTTTTTCTATTTTACTTTTGTTTTTTGCATGTTATTGCATGTTGTTATTTTTAGAATAACATCAGGTAATTCTGAGACAGGTGGACCAAGGACCAAACTGTGAGGAACGGTGTCATGCATGTTTCAGACACTTTCACCTGTGAGGCTCCAGACGTTTTAGGAAACACTGTGCCAAAAAAAAAAAAAAAAAAAAAAATCTTTGCTCTCTCAGTCTGATTTTTCTTATGTAATTTTTGGTCATACAACAGACATAAGTATATTGTAAGATTCAGGGAAAGTGCCTGAAAGTGGAGAAAGAAGAAAACATTGAGAATGTGAAGTCTGGCTGCCCCTAGATATTGAATTGAGTAATCTGGATTTGGGGTTCAGGTAAATTTTGCACATCGTTGCTTTAACAGAGGTAAAACCACCCACTTAAAAGGCCAATGAATTGTACAAGTCTCTCAACAGCATTTATATAGGAGAACAGCTGCACTTCTACAGCCATTGATTTACCTAGTGGAGCATAAAATTTGATTATTCTCTTTTTTTAATTCTTTAACAGTCATGGCTAATTGGACATAAAGCCATCTACAGTAGTCCTAGTCATGATCAAACTAAACATATGCCTCAGTGGGTCACTGCTTACACAGGGCAATCTTCAGATACCCCATATAAAAATGTATAGGGATGGATTTGGTTGGCACAGAATGTTAAAAATGTTCAGTTACTCATTTAGTGGATGGATATGAGACCTTTCAGAATCTCGTCACCCCGTGAACTTTTACATTACACAGCAGCAGAGACGAGGGACTGGGGTAACACAGAAGAGATGGGGTATAAAAAAGTGGTATAATGGAAAAATCTCTGCACTAGAAGTCAGGCTATCTGGGTGTCAGTTCTCAGCATGCAAGAAATCTCAATAATGAACGTTTATTAGCCACTTCCAATCCTTTTAAAAAAAATTTTCCAAAAACGCTTTCATATTCATTTTACAAATGAATAAACCATGTCTCAGAAAAGTTCAAGAGACTTTCCCAATGCTACATAGCTACTACGCGGTAAAACTGGAATTTGAAGCGGACTGTTTAACTCCACGGACCTCTTTAAACCATTATACTTCTCTGCCAGCACTTGAACCATGTGATTACCTGAGATAATTTAATCTGCATATGTGCATTCATGCATATGTGTGTATTTTTGCGTATGTATTCTTCCAGTTCTGTATTGCCTTAGTTGTCTTATAATGGATGCTAAGTTGTTTGTAAAAGTGTATGATACTATACCAAGGTTGGCTTGCAAACATAAATGCCTATGGGAGTCAGACAGGATGTAGGGAGAGAGTTATCTGACATGAGAGTGGCAGGTACCACAGAGCTATTGACTGTAACTCAAAGCAATGGCCTTTTGTAGTACATGGAACACAGGACTAAGATTTGCAGAATCTCTCAATTGTTTCTACATAGTTTTATGTGAAGCCTTCTGGTTTTAAAATACTGTGTCAGAAAAAGAAAGGAAGAAAATACCACTGGAGAGTTGGTAAGCTGCTGGCTTAATATAGCTGCAGTACAAAAATGCAGTCTTATGGTTACAAAGAACTCTTATATTAGGAGGCAGGAGAATGATATTGTTTGTATAAACTTGGGACATATTCCATCAGCTACCAGGATCTTAGTTGCCTTATATACAAAATGGGTCTCATAGCAGGTTGCTCTAGGTGTTTTTACCTATTCCCTAATCTAAAATTGTAAATTTTCATACTAAAATCAAAGTCTTAAAATTGCTCACCTTACGTATAACTGATGCGATAGGAAATGCATAGATTAAAATATATATATATATGAGAAACAGTTGATGGAAGCATGTAGACAAGAGTATCTTTTGTCCTCAGTGCTCAAGAGAAGAAGTGATTAGATAAAAAACAGTGTAAAAGTTCAAAAGGTGAGCCAGATATCAGAGAAACGGAAGTGTGAACAACTGGTATTGTATCAGTGGAAATAAATTTGACAACCATTAGGTAAGTAAGAGGTTGATATGTTAATATGGGATACATTATACTAGAGAAAGAAGATTCAAGAGAAACTGTTATGTGTTTTCAAGTAACTGTAAGACATTCAAATGGGAATAAAGGTTAAATTTGTTCTTCGTGGTCCAAAAGAACATTGCTGAATGAAAGGTACAAGAAACAACTTGTCTGGGTAGAATGAAGGTGTTATATATAAGAGGGTGGCTCTAAAAGGGAGTGAGTTTACCATGATGGAGTCATTTAGACTACCGAGGCAGTTATCTTTATTTGTGCTCTTATATTTCCTTGCATTCAAGTTATTCTGTAGTTTACTTTAATTTCAACCTCAACGGCTCCTTTTAGTATGTCTTGTAGGGAATGTCTACTAGGACATTCTCTCGGTTTGTCTTAGTTTTTGTTTATCTGGGAGTATCTTCGCTTTCATGTTTCACGGAGTTTTACCGAAAATAGAATTCCTGATTAAGAGCCTTTTTCTTTTCTCACTTTAAATGTGTCATCTAATTGCCTCTGCCCCCCAATGGATTCTGATGAGGACTCTGTGTTTATGATGTGTCTAGGTGTAGATTTCCTCAACTTTGTACTGCTTGGAGTTGACCTTCTTGGTTGTGTATATTAATATATTTCATCAAATTTGGGAACTTTTTGGCCATTAGGTCTTCAAATATTCTTTATTCTCCCTTGTGTCTCCCCTCTCCTCCTGGGATTTCCTTCTACAGATGTTGAATTTTTTGCTATGTTCTGCAGGACTCTGAGGTTTTTAAAACAAAAATTTTTTTTCTTTTTCTTTTTGTTTCTTGAACTGGATAGTGTCAATTGAGCTATATTCTAGTTAACTGCTTTTTGTTTTCCTACTTGCTCAAACATTTGGGCCCCTCTATTGACTTTTTAATTTTATTATTGACTTTTAAACCCAAGAATTTCTATTTAGTTCATTTTTAAATTTTCTATCTATTTAATGATAGTCTATTTGGCAAGACATTGTTCTCATAGTTTCCTGTAGTTCTTTAGATATGGTTTCCTTTAGCTCTTTGAACTTATTTAAAATAACTAATTTGTCTAGTAAACCAATGTCTGTGTTTTCACAGAAATAGACTGTATTGACTACCTTTGGTTTTCTGTATATGGACCATACTTTCTATTGTCTTTGCATGTTTCATAATTTTCTGTTGAAAACTGGACGTTATACATAATACAATATGGCAACTCTGGAAATCAGATTTTCTCTCCTTCACATAGTTTTTTGCTGTTGCTATTTGTTATTATAATTGTTCCTGCTATTTGTTTAGTGACTTTTGTATGTAAATATGAAAAGTTTGTATTCTTTGTTGTGTGTGGCCGTTGAAGTCTCTGTTAGGTTAGCTTAGTGGGTTAGCTAATGATTTGACAAAGATTTCCTTAAACATCTGAAAGCAATAAGTCTCCCAAATGAAATAAGTCCTGTGGTATCATATATTTCAATTTCATGGAGGCTGGAGTATCAGGCAGCTCAGTTCTTTTCACCTATTTACTTTATTTACTTCTCCAGGATAGGAAAATAGAAATGTGAAAGCCATTTTTTTTAAATGTCAATGACATCAAATTTTGCTAAGTGCAAATAGGCCCTGGATATGTAAAATCAACCAGGACATGACAATTTTTCTTTATTATCAATAAATCAACATATTGCTTCCAGCCCTTTTACCAGAGAGGATCTTGGCAATGCCATCTGAAAGGATCAGAGATGCATATGTTATATATATGTGTATATGATGGAAGAGCAGATATACTTGATTAAGTTAAATATTATATATCATACTATTAATTCCAGAGATAAAATACCCCTGGAAGGAAGAGTGGAACCATTTTGTTAAACAGTTCTGCTTATGTGTAATTTTAAAAGCAAAGTAAGTAAGATGCTGTCTAAAATAGTGTATGATACTTCTTCCTTTACTGTGTTTATGTTGTCATCTTCTTTATGTTACAATTTTTATATAGGTTTTCTAGAGATAATGTCTTAGAATTCTGACCAAAATATATTATCTGTATGAGAAAAAAGTAAATGAGGCAGGTAGACCAATAAGGCGATTATTGTGATGGAGTTGAAGACCGGAAGGCGGTACATGGGTGCGAAGTGTGCCCCAGCACTGGGGCTTGTGTCTAGCACCTTAGAAGCATGTAGTAAATTCTAGAATCTTTGATGAACTGAATTGAATTTGGCAACTACTTTGATAAATTAGAAGTTAAACATGGTAGGAGACCTATGAAAAGGCGCAGATTTGGAGTAGGTGGAAACTGTTAAGTTTGGTTTAAAGTTGTGGACTTTGCCAACAGTAAATATCATTGTAAACTGAAGGGGAAAAGAAAAAAAAAAAAAAGACATGAAATAAGGAAGAAAACTATAAATAGTGATCTGTATTTGTATCAAAAGATGAAGTTTATATTTGAAGAATATGAAAACAATTTAAAAAATATCTGTACTACTTTTTTTTGTTTGAACAGACACGGAGGGATTCAGGTGTTCAAGAATTTCAGTTTCTTCTCCATCTACCCAGATGTATATGTTTATGCCAAAGTTCAGGCTCCTACTTCTTTCCAATGCCCCGACAATCACGTGAGGGGTTTTGTGATTGTAAATCACATTATCTTGTAATTATGCAACCCACATAATAAAGTTTGTGTTTATTTTTCAGAGATGGCTACAAGAAATAAGATATTAGTCTCAGGCCACCATTGAAGCTTGCTGTTACTTAGACATTGAGTTGATCTCAGAGATTAGAGACCAAGTTTATTGTTTCTTTCTGAAAGTTCCCCCATGCGGTGAGCATTGGCCATCTCGCTCACAGCCTTTATAGTCTTCATTATTTCCATAACAGTAAAATGTAGATGCTACTTAGTGCCCAGGGCACTTGCTTTAGTAGGATCTTTGTCACAATCAATCACAAATGACATTGTGATGAAAATGCATGCCATGGATTGCCATTTTCCCATTTTCTTTTAGTAAAGATCACAGCGCTATGTTCAGTGCCAAGTAAACCACCAAACCATTCCCAGAAACCATGTTCAAATGGTTCTACTGCCTTTAAGGAGGCACAGAAAGACTAGTCTGCGGAATATCAAAAGAAATTGGATCCTGTAACACGGCTGCTTCTAAAGTGAAAGACTACTGCTGATAGAAACAGCAGACAAAATGGAAAAGAGCAATTGATTTTCCCTTCCTCCTGTCTTCCTGTCTTCCTTTTGAGCATTTTTCGATGGGACCTAACAAGAAGCTATCTAGCAAGGAGAATGGTTGTACACTCTCAGTTCCAGAATTATGAAGCAGAGTACAGAAAGACAAATTTCAGGAAAAAAGGAATAGCTTAATTATTGGCATAACTTCGCTGGCAGCAATGGGTCATTCTTTCAAGTAAGTTGAGTTGTTTCAAGTTTAGACCATATTTCTGTATAAAATTGGGACTGAATTTCTAAGTTCAAAATGAAACATTATATATCTATATAAAATATTGTTCTACTTTTTTTTCTTGCGTGCCTTTTTTTTCCTTTTACTAGGTGACATGCTTTTTCCCCCTGATTTTCTTTTACTGAGTGTATTACTTTAAAAAAACAATAAAAAATTCAATGATGATTCTTCATGAAAACAGACAAAAATTCTTCTCTGTCTATTTGCTCTAGCCCCATCACTGTCTCTTCCCATCTCCTCAAATAAGATTCCTAGTCAAAGAGGCTACATTGATCATCCAGAAATTTCTTTGCTCAAGAATCAGAAAAATAACACCTTGGATTGAAGCTTCTGAGCAACTTCTGTGGGCCTTGATTCAGAAGTATATTTTTCAAATGATCTTGGCAGAAAAGATGGCAAGTTGAATTGCCTTGGTGAAAATTTTGTAATCGAACTTTTTAAACCAGAGAAGTTTATCACACTGTCTATTTGGAGTCCATCCAAATCCCTGGGGAATAAATTACAGAAAGAAATTAGAAAAATCTAAAACCTAGGCCTCGACCACAAATAGCTGCATAAAGACCCATCAGGCAAGGCGTAGAACATTCGAGTGGGACTGGGCCTTAAAAACTGCTGCATCCTGGTACTGGTCTGAGGCTCTAGGTGTCCTCTGAGCTAGAAAGCTTGTCATTATTTTCCAAAATAATATAATTGGCTTTCTTCTGGAGGGTGTCTCTGATATGACCCCAGCATGTAATTTCAGCTTTCCTGACTAAAGACTCAGGGATCAGGGTTGACCTGCTGCTCAGCTATGACCTCTTCTATCTTTGGCAAGTTCCAGACTCTCTTTGGAGTTTTTGCCTGTTCCTGGCAACTGCCTTTACAGTTCTGGGACTGTGTGGTAGACAGACTTCTAAAAAGGGCCACCCAGTTAGTCCTATTTATGGCTATTTGTAATCTCCTCTCCTTAAGTAACTTGGCTATACCCAAAAATATGACAAGTTTAAGGGACACCACTTCTGTAATTAGATTCCAAAATGTTGTGAAATTTGTCTGCTACAATGCTTTCATTATTGCCCTCTTGGCTGGTATACTTTGAGCCAGCTGCCATTTTGAATAGGACCATATAGCAAAGAACTAAAAATACTCTGCATCCAGCACCCACCCAGGTAGGAGTGGAGGCCCTCAGTCCAACAGCCTTTGAGGTCTTGATTCAGCAAACAGCCACATGAGCTTAGAATTGAATCCTTCCCCAATCATCCTTCAGATGAGACCCTAAATTTGGCTATCACCTTGATTGCAGCTTTGTGAGGAACCCTAAAATAGAGGACTCCGTTAAGTCATGCAGTCATGCATAAATTTCTGACCCACAGAAACTGTGAGGCAATAGAGGGAGGGGTGTGTGTGTGTGTGTGTGTGTGTGTGAGAGAGAGAGAGAGAGAGAGAGAGAGAGAGAATATGTGTATGTATGTGTGAGAGAGAGTGTGAGTGTGTGTGTTATTGTGGTAAAATAGATATAACATAAAATTTACCATTTTAATCATTTTTAAGTGTGGAGTTCTGTGATATTAAGTACATTTATATTGTTGTACAGCCATCACCAGCCATCCGTCTTCAGAACTTGTTCATCTTCCCTAACTGACACTCTGTTTTATTAAATACTAACGCACCATTACCCTCTCTCCCCACTCTCTGACAACCACCATTTTTTCTCTGCGATGTTGACTACTCTAGGTTACCTCATCTAAGTAGAATTATACAGTATTTGTTCTTTTGCGACTGACTTATTGAAGGAAAAATACAAGTTCCCCACCATTGGCTTTTAATGTCTAACAGAACTTGCACAGGTTTCCTTTGAATTTAGAGATATAGATCAAAACAAAAAATGTGAAAGAAATATAAAACACAAAGGATATTCTTAAGTAGCTCCTTTTGTGTAGATGATCAAAGTCTTAAGACCAATTAGAACTGTTTTATGTTTCTTTGCTTGACTTAGTACCCTTTAGTTAATTGTAATACTAAAATCTCGCCTAAAGGGAAGTGCTGTGTGGGCTTACCCTGTATTGTATGTAAATACACAATGATGCAGAGAGAGAGAGCTCTGTATCACTTGACAGAAAGAAATTTTAAGGCACCACAGTCAGGCAGTGCAGATTCTACTCTCTGGAGAACTCCTGCTGCTGCCTAGGAGTGAGAATCCCCTGTAAGTAACCTCTAATAAACTCATCTAACCTGTCAAGATGGATTTGTCCGGGCCATTTCTTTGGTTTCTCAGCACCATCTCAGTTTGAAGGGCAGTTTTTCTATACCATCTCAGGATTTTCCTGAAGCACTTATTTTGTTCAAACTTGTGTCTTCAAGGTTCATCCATCTTATAGTGTGTATTTGAATTTTCTTCCTTTTTAAGGCTGAATAATATTTCATTGTTTGTATAAACAACATTTTGCATGCTCATTCATTCCTTAATGGACACTTGGGTTGCTTCCATGTTCTGACTACTATGAATAATGCTGCTGTGATTGCGGGTGTACAAATATCTGTCTGAGTCCTTGCTTTCAGATGTTTTGAATGTGTAACCATATGTGGTAATTCTATATCTAATTTTTTTGAGTAATCACCATACTTGTTTTAAGTCATTAGGGTTTGTGACAATTTCTTTCATGGCAACAGATAACTAAAAGGAATAACTTTCAGAATATGTAAAATTGGAAAAACAAACAAATGAACAAATATCAAAAAAACATAATCCCTGCACTCATAGAGCTTAATAGCCTAGTAGGGGAGATAAAAGTAATCAAATACTCATGGCATTGAATGTATATTCACAAAATTTGTTTGTATTAAAAAAAGGGAAGTATATGGTATAATAAGATTTGTAAAAATTGGTGTTATCCAGACAAGCAATTCAGGCTTACTAGCAATCCAAGAAGCAGGAATAGCTTCAAATGAGCCAGGTGGCTAATAGCTTGTAGCCCAGATTGAACAGAAGAAAGTTTTTCGCTTAGAGATCTCATCCTTCCCTTGCAGCAGAAGGTGCACATCATGCAAGAAGAGGGGAAAGCATATTATGAAGGTTTCATACTCTACCATCTCTAATGCCATGAGCCTAACCTTCTCCTCTTGGATGTAGCTGACATAGAGTGGCAGGGATTTATTGTATATTCATAGGAAAGATTTTACTGGCCCATGTATTACTGTTTTGTTTGTTTGCTTTGTTCTGATTTGTTTTTAAATAGTATTTTCTGCTTTGCTATTTTACAGATTTGCTTTGTTACTTAACAGATGTAAATCTTAGTTATCCCTCAAAGCAAAGAATTGGAAAGACTCAGTATTATGTGGGTCAAATGTGGAAACTGAACAGACATGGTTAGAATTTCCTCCTGTTAAGATGACTTGAAGTTTTTCATTTTGGACCCTTCATTTCCCTCAAGGGAAGTTGCATAAACTGTGTCCTATTTTGGGTTAAAATCCTAAATGTATGGAAGTTAAGCTATGAAATACAAAGAAATTAAAATATTTGGCTTCTGCCTTGAAGTTTTCTCTATAAATATTTTGGATTATAGATTGATGTGCAATAATCTAGAAATGATAGCTCTTTTGAAAAGTTTTATGTTTATCTATTTTCCACCATAAATAAGTAAGAAAAAAGGCAAACTCTATTGATTAGGAAAAATGAATTTTGGAATTCACTTTGCACAGTTAATTGGGATTCTCTACTCTGGTGGTGTTTTCTCCCCGTAGGCATGAGCAACCTCTCTTCTTCTTACAGCTGGGTCTAGGGTATTGCTAATGACATGATTAGAATAGTTTTGATTTTTTTTTTCTTTTCCTTTTCCCTGCTGTCAGGCTGTGATAACTTTAGTGCTAATTGGCGACATGATTCAGAAGAGTGCATTTTCCGTACCCTATATTTAAAGTGACAATATTAGAGAAGACAAACTAAGGGACTGATTTCAGGAAAAAAAAAAGTCACATAGACCACAAAAAAACACATAGACCATAAAATGAAATTAATATTCACCATTTAAAATGAAGTAAATAATGATGACAATTGAACTAAAAGTAAACTGTAGGCAATCCTATATCAGCATAAAAATTCAAACTTGTACAACCAATTAGTATAGTTTTGAGAGTCATGGTTTTTCACATGATAAAGGGAATATTTGAATTTACAGAGAATTCATTGCAAGATAACTTGAATATTGAGTTACTTTAATGCATTATAAATGAAATTGTTTATAAATTCTAACCCAACTATGCAGGAATGAGCTGTTAGTTTTGTATAAAGGAACGATATACAGAATTGAAAGTAGGCTGATTGCATAGCCCCTCTGTGGCCCAATGGGGACACTTTTCCCAGAAAAAGAGGTCCATAAATCTTTCAAGCATTATTCATAATAACTTGCAATTCAAGTCTCAAGCTAATTCTTAGGCCAAGAAAGGGTCTCTGTAGTTACCTCCCTAGAAGTAGACCTTCTACTTCTGATGTTTCACTTCTAGCGACTCTGGACAAAGACAGAATTAGTGAACATCTCTAGTACAATCAAGAGTGATGGAAGGGAAAGTGCATTTTTTTTTTTTTTGATCTTTCCCTCTTCCAAGCAATGTATTTTCCAAAACTTTCTGGACCTTATTTTCTTTATTTGTTTGTCATTTCTTAAAAATAATAGAGGTCATTGCTCATAGAATATTGAGATCCTTTATAGCAGCACTTGTCTCTCAGTGAAAAACAGCATTTTGATACAAGGGGAGCCAATTGAAGATGGAAGTCGAGATATATAGGGTCATTTTACAACTGAACCTGAGGTGACTTATAGGGGATTAAACTTTTCTTCCAACCTCTGCATCTGGAGGTCTATCTTCTTATCTGTATTGAGAATATTAATAGAAGGGATTGAAGGGAGAGCAAACCTTTCCTTCTGAGCTTCCAAGAAAAGTTTGGCTTTAGTTAACCCTGGAATTAAAAAAGATCTTGATTTTCTTTTGTTATTATATTGTGAAGCTATCCCATTTAATTTAATGTCCCATTTATTTAGGGGTACCACATGCTGGGGGATGGGAGACACAGAATATGAGAGGACTTGGTATCCAGTTAACCTCTCCACCCTGCAGTGAATAAATGATCTCTGCCCTAGAGTGTCTAACTAGTATTATTTCTCCTCTGATATACACATATATGCACACTCAAAAATATAGATTATAACCTGTCTATGTGTCTGAATACACACACAGACATGCATATATATGTGTATATATATGAAGGAGTTAGTGAGAAAAATTTTCTTTAAAATATAGTAGTGTTAGTGTATAGAAAGCTGGGTTTGCAACCAGACCTAGTAGAGGGTGACACAGAATAGGACTCCTGCTTTTTTCCATTCTCAGTTTCTTAATCTGCAAAATGGGAACAAAGACAATTCTTACAATTCTTTCTATTCACATGGCCAGAGACTGAGAATATTCCTTAAATTATTTATTCCCAAATGGTTGGGCTCCCTTGTGGGTGAGATTTGTGTTGTGCACATATAAATTTCAATAACAAAAGCCAGAAATATTCTTTGATGCAAATACATAGTCAGTGGAAGAACCATAACTGGGACAGTGGTCTCCTAATTCATATAGATTCAACTTATTCAATTGACTGAACATCACTATGGTAAATTAGGAGACGTAGTGGACAGAATAATCATATGTTACTTTTGCCATCATGGAGTTTATACTCTCAGAGCTAATACTTTGAGAGGAAAAAGACAGAGACACACACAAACACACACAGTACACATGCGAATTAAAATTATAACTTCAGAGATGTATTGTTAGGAGACCATAAAATAGAATGGGTTTACTTTGGGAGGTATGAGAACGGCTGAGGAAGTGAAGAATGAGCTGTATCATTAAAGATGAGTTGGGGTTGGTAAGCGTGGTTGAGTAGGAGGGAGAAGAGAGGATCAAGCAGGATGTGTGAGTGCTCGGTATTCCCTTAGTCCAACAGTCAGAAAACTGTCGAAGGATTCCCAGGATAGGACAATAACATTTGACAATCCATAAGGGTTTTATCTTTATTAACAGAAGTGCAGCTCTGGGGAACACTGCAATATGGAAAAATGGTATTTCTGTTAAAGTAGCTAGCCTCCAACAATAACAAATGCACTCTTTTTGTGGCAAGCAATAGTGATAGTTCTGTTTTCCTGGATAATCCCTTTCATTAACTGGAGCTGATTACTTCCTTAGCATTAATTCACTTAATCCTCCAACTTGAATAAACACAAACTATTTGAAACAGTATATGCATATATAGTCCTTGTGATCTCCAAACCCTGTTGTTATCTGTGCTTTGTTTGTTTGGTTTTTTTGTCTGTTTGTTTGTTTTGGTAGAGTGAGCTTTATGACAGTTAAAGGTTGCAAACTGTCATTTGCCACATTCTCATGGCAGTAATTCAGCATCTAATGGCCCCAAATCATAAATGCAAGAAAATGCAGATGCTTGGCAGCTGATCATGGGAGCACAAATAGAAGTGACTTTAGGTAGAAGCAAACACAGCTTAGGAAAGGGATCGTGCTAAATAAACATGCCCCAACTGTGTATGGGAAGGAAATACAAGGAAGAAAACTCTAAAAACAGATGAACAGTGACTACACAGAAGAGGGACAGCTGATATTATTATGTAGTTGTAGTCGTGCTGTGGTTTAAATGTGTCTCCTCCAAAACTTAGGTGTTACCAATGTGACCATATTAAAAGATAGAGCCTTTAAGAAGTGATTAAGTCATGAGGGCTCCTCTCTTGATGAATGGGATTAAGATCCTTACAACAGACACTTCACACAACATTCAGCCCACTTGCCTTTTCCTTTTCTGCTGTATGGGGGCACAGTGTTCCTCTCCCTTGGAGGATAAAGCAAGAAAGTGCCATCTTGGAAACAGAGAGCGACACTTAACTAAACAACTGACCCTGCCAATGCCTTGATCTTGGGCTTCCCAGCCTCCAGAAGTGTGAGAAAATAAATTTCTCTTCCTTAAAATTACCAAATCTGTGGCATTCTGTTACAGCAGCACAAAATGGACTGAGTAGTAATACAATACTTGCCATAACATTGATTTCACCCTCTTTTATTAAGTACCATGTACTGGGGTGCCATGCTTTGTGCCAAAGGTGTCACAAGATGATCTTATTTGAGCACATGGCATCCACATTGAGTACACAGAATACATTCTATTAATATATACTGATCAAATTATTTAACTTCTCTGACCATCAGTTTATATTAGTAAATACCCCAAATGTGACTAAGGTCATGAAGCTGGCTTACATTGGTAGATACAGATTTTATAATAAATATAAGTCCAGCAGACCCTTGAGAGTAAACTCTTAGCCATCTTTCAGGATTTGGACTGAAAATAAGGGCATCTCTGAGCTGGCTTCATATGATCATGAATGAACTGTGTGACTCAGAACTAGAAAAGTAAAGCAACTTTCTGCAAGTTTCCCCGCTTGTGAAATGAAGAGGTCGGACTAGGTGATTTTTTTCCAGTCCTCTTTAGGCTTGCAATTTTACCATTTTCATTGCTGCAAGCTTTTGTAGAGAGGCTGCTTCTTGATTTCCTTCTGCTGTTATCAGGCAAAGTGAACCCTAAATAGCCCTTCTCAGCCAAAGCTAGAATGAATACATGAAAGGATGAATGGCAGCATCATTGCTCACAGCCCTGTTTCGGGTGCCGTAGGGATAGAAGGTTATGTGAGATACAGAATGAGAACCAAACTTTCTCTGATATCCCTGGATGCTGGGGTATGTACGTGTTTAGCCAGAAGATGCTTAGGCTGGAAGGGATCCACAGATATCAGAAAGAATCAGTCCCCAAATGCACTTGCTGCAATGGCCTCTTGATTTGTTCTTCTGTCTTGATTTCTCAATATCTAATAACTCAAATTCCTGAAAACTAACCAAATTATCCTCAGGGATAATCAACCAACAACGTGAAAAAGGAGGGTGTTAGCAGGCCTTCTCTTCCCCTCCTCCCTGTGGCCTTGTCTCTCAAGGAGGTGGAGTGAGCTGGAGACAGCAGTAGACTGTGATGGGCTTCACAATTCATTTTCATCTAATAGGCACTGTCAACGTGCAAACCCTGCTGTTTCCCAGGCAAACAGTATTTTGCAGGAATAACAAATGGCAGAGGAGTGGAGCAAAAATGGGATTCTGTTAACACTGATTTATTTGCAGTGGCCTGCAACTGGGTCAGGGGAAAAAATAACCCAAGCAACTCTGAAACACACATTCTTGGATTTACATATTTATAAAAACCTTACACGCCTTTGCATTTTCCACCCAGAGCCACTTTGAAGCCAACCTTTTCAGCACCGAGGTGGTCCTCTCAGCACTGTCCATTTTCTTTTTACAAACTAGGCCTGTTCATCTAATTCCTTGTATTGTCATGTTTTTTTTAATTTGAGAGTGGTTTGGGGTCTTAGGTGATTCCTAACCTTTTCTGACTATCAGCCTAATGCTGGTTGACTTTCTTTCTTTTTTCTTCCCATGGAGTCCTGGACCCCAGGTAGGGCACACAGAAGTCGACAGCTCTGTGTGTCCTGCTCAGTAACTGCCTTTTTCTAGACTGTACCTGGTAATTGCTCAGTTTGGGAGTGACCGCTGTGTAGTGGGGGCTGGAGTCCTCCCACAATTGTTGTTTTGTTTCCCCTTTTTACCTGCTTTGTCCTGTCATTTAAAGGTGTGTGTTTTTGTTTGTTTGTTTTTAGTTTTTTCGATTGAAACGTGTTGTAGGCTTTTGATTAGGCTGCAGACTGAGTCGACTAGCACAGCAATTTCAACTGGATCATTCTCAGAGAATCTATTTAGTTCTGCTCCTTCTCCCCGCACCCCCAACACACACGCAGCCCCTTCCTAGCCATATGTACCTTGTACGCCTTTTACAAAAGCAGATGCTTCCCTGACTAGGATCTGAAAAGACATGGAAGCTGAGAACGTATTTAGAGTTTGGGCTGTTGACACTATGTTTTCTTTACTTTCCTCCAACAAGGAATTGGTAATTTCCAAAGCAAGGTTCTTTGCTTAGAGTCTTGGCATTTCTGAAAAGTGAGCTGTGAATGGAATAACAATTCTCCAGCTACTCCTTTTTGGAGATGAATTGACCCTGAAAAGACAGTGACTGAAGCTCTTTCACTTCTCTGCCATTGGGTCGTAATGGACAATGATCTGTAGAGAGAGGGGGTGGTGGCGATGTATCGCTATTTAACATTCGTTCTGTAATAATGACTCACTAGCCCCTGCTTTGTGGTCTGCCACTCCTTTGCATGTCTATCGTCTTTTCTGAGTCTCACCCCTACTCGATGGTGTGGTCAGGGCAGCCTTAGAATCTTAGGTTAATAGTGAGGAAAAGTCACATTCAGAGGCAGTAAGTGAATTGCTCAAGATGATACGACAAAGTAGTGTCCTGTATCGTAGGTGTGATGTTTCTTTAATTTCTGATATTATGTTTATTGAACAGAAATAAACTGAAATAGTGACAAAGCCTAGACTTCAACCCTGGCCTGAGATCACTGACTAAAAAGTCTGGATGAGGAATGAGACCTCTAGTCACATAATTTAAAAAGCTGCTATGAAATATTCCAACTTCATCTGTCTGAGCTCTGAACCCATTTAGGACATCTGCCATGTGAAATTCCACCTGAGGTTTCCATAAACTATTATATTTTTATTGTTAATTATAATTTTAGGGTCACATTGAATTATTTCATGTGTATATACTACTATTTTCTAAACATGAGAGATGATTGACCTGGCACTAAAATGTTTATAAAGTTTGAGTATTAAAATAACAGTAAAATGGAGAAAGATAGTAGTGATAATAATTACTAATCCCTACTGAGTGTTTACGAGATACCAAGTACTTCAAAGTCATTCAAGAGTCCTGAGAGGCAGACTCTACTATCATCCCCATTTTATAGATGAAGAAACTGAAGCTTAGAGCTTAAGTCATGTAAGATTCGAGGCTATGAAAAATTAAAATAATTAATTACCTAAGGTCATCTGTTGATAGGTGATGGAACCAAGATTTTAAAACAAACAACAGGTTTAATCACTCTACCGCACTATTTCCTTAGGTTTTACCCCAAGGAGATCTGTTGAAATATATTTAAAAATAGTAAATAGAGCATGTAGGAATGCACCCTTACATGTGTGAGCATGTGTGTGAGTGTGTCAGGGACTATTTCCAAAGTCTACGCATGTGACCGTGCAAGGGTGACCCATCTTTGCTCCTCTGTGGTGCTTACAGACTGAGGACCAAGTATCCAGATTTGTCAGCAGATACGGTGATCTTTGGTGAAACCTCCTCTGAGCTTAGCCTATCTTTTTGCTCCAAGTGCAGCATGTGAGAATTTCAATTCTGCATGTGAGGTTTCATGTGACACATCTGTGCTGCCAAAATGAACTGTGTCTCAAATATGAATACAAATAGCTCATCAGTATATTTTATAACAATATGGAATCAATGACATTTCTAAATCACTCATTAGTATACTTTATTTTTTTCACTTTTTAAAAATTGTTTTATTTTCATGTATTTATTTATTTATTTTATTGTACAGAAAAGAGTAATTTTGGGGTTTTTATTTCAAAATATTAAGGGGGTACAGTTGTATTTGATACATGGCTTGAGTCAGGGCTATAAATATGACTATCACCTGAATAGTGTTCATTGTGCCCCCTGGGTAAGTTTTTGCCCATCCACTCCTTTCCCCTCCCCCTACTTGATTTCCAATGACTTTTACTTCCCTCTGTGCACTTCTGTGCCCATCTGTTAGCTCCAATTTATTAGAGAGTACCTGTGGTGTTTGTTTTTTCATTCTTGAGAAACTTCGCTTAGAATATAATGGTCTCCAGTTCCTTACAAATTGCTGCAAAAGGCATTAATTCATACATTTTTACGGCTGAGTAGTACTCCACACCATGGAGTACTACTCAGTACATTTTTTTAATCCGCTAATGAATTGATGGGCACTTGGGTTGATTACACATCTTTGCAATTGTGAATCGTGCTGCGGTAAACATTTGAGTGTCTTTTTGATGAAAAGTCTTCTTTTCCGTTGAGTACATACCAAGTAGTGGGATTGCAGGATTAAATAGTAGGTCTACTTTTAGTTCTTTGAGAAATTTTCATACTGTTTTCCATAGGTGTTGTACTAATTTTCAGTCCCACCAACAGTGTATAAGCATTCCTTTCTCTCTGCCTCTGTGCCATCATCTATTATTTTTTCATTAGTATACTTTAGAATGATCTGGAATCAATAATATTTAGACCAAAGGAAAGTAATTCTTCAAGATTAAAACTTGGTTTTCCCTGTCCTAGGTATGCTTTCTTGTGTGTGTATATATGCATACATGGATACCCCCCACCCTGCCTTCATTTATATATATTATATATATTAATATATGTATTTACATATATATAAAACTTATGTTATTTGGGGGACAGTAAGCAGAAATGCTTGAAAGCCATCTGTGCTGTGAAAGCTGATGTGTGTCTGTAGCTGTGTGTGTAGTCATCTTCTAAGATATAAAATGTTTTAAAAATACATGTTGTGAAGACAGCTTTTTTTCTCAAAAATGGCCTTAATTTGGAAACAGGGCAATAAAGTAATTCCACAGTCTTATTTGAGATGAGAATTTAATTAAGATAATCGTCCTGTACCTAATGTCTTATGTGTATGTGCATCTATCTTAGCATGTTTATGGCAGAAATTATAGCTATAGAAATAGTTAAGGATAAAGGGTGGAAAATACTAAATTACTCTCTGTTTGGTCTTCATTTGCCAAGCTGTTGTTTCGATGAAACTTTATGTCCATATTATTTGGTTCAAGAATTCCACCCTAAGAATTTAACCAAATAAATGATTTTAAAAATTTTAGAAATATAATATAAATATATGAATGCTCACAACAGTGTTGTTAATAATATTGGAAAACTAAAAACATCATTGCAGTGGTTTGACTAAGATAAGGGATGTCCAGATAGTTGGCAAAACATTACTTCTGGGTATGTCTATGAGGCTGTTTCTGGCGAAGATCAGTATTTGAACGGATAGAATGAAGAAGATACTTTTCTCTAATGATGGTGAGCATAATCCAATCCACTGAGGGCCTGAATAGAACAAAAAGGTGAAGGAGGGGTTAATATCATTCTTTGCTCAAGCTGGAACATCATCTTCTGCATTTGGACATTGGCGACCCTGTTTCTCGGGCCTTTGGACTCAGAGCAGGACTTACACTATTGGCCCTGCTGATATTCAGCCCTTTGCATGTGGACAGGGACTTCTGCCACCAGCTCCTTTGGTTTTCAGGCTTTTGGGCTTGGAATGAATTACACCATCAGCTTTCCTAGCTGGTTTTCTAGCTTGCAGACAGCAGAAAGTGGGAGTTCTCAGCCTCTATAATTTCATGAGCCAATTCCTGTAATAACTAAATAATTATGTAACTATAGAGATGGATAGATCCAAGATTGGCTAAAAAAATACATTGATTTAATTGAATACAACTTAGCTTTTAATATGCCATAACAGAATGAATTTAGAATCATACAGGAATATGGAAATAAGAATTATGCAGAAATATGTCAATGTTAAACAGTTATTTAAAAAATAATAAATATAGCTTGAGTTTATTTTTGAACAAAAAATGTAAATATACATCATGCGTAAGCATACACACAAAATGTTTAGAAAGGTCGCTTTTAGTTAGAGAGTTTTTGCATGATTTCTATCTTTTCTTCATAGTGATATTTGTGTTCAGATTTTTTTAATAACCAATTCAGTCATTAAAAGGTCTTATGTTTTCTTGAGAATTGGCTGCATCCTCAGGTAAATTTTAGTTTTTTTCCAATTTGAGTGTTGCTCGAATACATTGTTATATTATAATTGTCAAAAAATATGTGACCATATATTCATTTAATATATGAAAGACTTTGAATTTCATAATTCTCATGTTTAATAATTGAATGACAATTAGAAAAAATAACAGTGTTTTAGAATAAAATGTGTGATTAGCTGGAGAATTCATATACTTTCCAATTGTCCTTTCCTGATAGGGACATGTACCCACTCATGGGGCTTACCACAGCTGGAGAGATACGGATGAAGTATTCTCTTAAAGGGAGCTGCAGCCCAACCTTCTTCCTTGTTCTAGTCTTTAAGCCACTCTCCCAGCCCTGAGCAAAACCTTGAGGGGCTCCTTATGTGCTGTCCTGACTAAAGACATGTTCCCACTATCAACTGGCTACATCCTGAAACTCAGCCTGATAACGTGAAGAAAACATGGCTTTCTGAAAAACTCGTCTCCCTGGAGAGAAATCTCCTTATCACAGAGGAGACTTTCAGGCCTCAGGGCAAGTGGGACAGTCAAAGCCTAACTCTATTTCTACTTTGGTTTCTTATTTCTAGGCGATTAAAGGTAGAAATCTTGCTACGAGTTGTGACCCAGCTCATGCCACCTGGTTAATCTAAGAATCTAAATAAGATGTTACTGTCTTTTACCTAGAGTAGCTTCAAAGTAAATCATTCTTCAGAGTCTAAAATACTAAGTCCTTTACCCTAAACAACTTCTCTAGACGTATCTCTCACAATGCCCCTACATTTAATCTGATTTAATCTGAGAGAAGAGATACGTAGACTAAAGACGAGCTCACACTCTACAGGAGAGAAGGGTGGCATGCATATTGAGGGGGACATATTCTCAGGCCAGCCACCTGCCATGACGGTAATACTGGACATGGAGGGAGGGCATGGCTGCTGCCTGACACTCCAGCTGAAGGGGCTGGGCTGGGCTGCACTAGGATCTGCACGTAGGGCTATCAACTAGGTAGGTCCCCCGTACAGATCCAGGCACAGATGCAGGGAAAAAGTTCAACCCTAACATTCAGGCCTAAACCAAAAGGGTATAGCATCAGAAGATTATGGCCTGGGCCAGCTGTTCACCCTGGGAATTGCAAGGTATGGCAGCAGAGAAGAATCCAGGCCTGGTAGGATGCACAAGTGTAAGAAGACACACATTTGGCATTGAAAATCTATGGGTGGGTAGCTGGATCATGGTCCTAGGATGGGCCTCAGAGACATGATTCCAGAACTTGAGGAGGACCCTGAAAAAGAATGCCAGGGCCTCTGTTTTATAGAGACAGAGAGAGTAGATGGGTTAATAGACATTGGGGAGCTGGGTTCAATGCTGTGATTTAAAGGAGCTGTCATGTCAGAGCTGGCTCATGAGCAAGCATGAGAATATCGAACTCTCCTGTCTGAGATTGTTTCAGGAGATGAGGGAAGAAGATCTTGCAGATAACCATAGAGCAAAGGGATCAAATGTGCTGCTCCAGTGTTGCTTTCAGACTTAACCCCCATAAGAAATGATCAGCACCAGGAAAGTCTGTCTTCTTCTAAAGACCTGTGTCCCAGGATAAGATTTTGGCAATGAGAAGAGAAAATGCTTCTATAAAGCCTCCTTAGTGATACAAACAAGCAAGTGTACGCTGTCCTTGTGAGAGCTTTGGGGAAGATCCCTGTGTCACAGAAATAACTCCTTTTCCTCATCTGGGCTAAGGTAGCAAATAACAGAGGACCAAGTTTAACCTAACTTCCTGTCCTCATGATAAGGTCTCTCTGATATTCCTGCTGCACCTCATGAGAAGAAAACAAAGAACAAATGAGCTCTACAAATATTGCTAGAAGCATGGTATTTCTGGCCTGCTCCTCAGGTATCTATTATACTATTTAATGGTTGTGTTTCCTCCTAGAAGGTAAGCCTGTGAGAGTTGGAATGGGGCCAGTCCTATTCACTTATGTATCCCTGGAATCTGATGCAGTGCCTGGGATGGTTTGGTGGTAGGAGGAGTAATTTTAGGAATTATATGGAGTGTTGCTTTTCCGCTGGACTGATCAGACTATATGTCTATTGGATCTGGCTCCTGGAGGACTCAAATACTAGAGGCCTGTGAGCTCTCCAGGCAGGACTGAGCTTAAAATGGGAACATGGGAGGCAGAGTTGAAGTATGAGACAAAGGATATAGTGTCAGGAAGCCCAGAGCCACCCCGGTCTCCAGAGGGGCCTGAGACTGGGACAAGCTTGGAAGAAGCAAATATCCAAGAGTTCTTTAAAAGGGGCTTTCTACAATAAGATGAGCCTTCAGAAATTCACTCTCTCCTTCTCATCATATGGTGGCGGTGGTGGTAGGCACCCGACCCTCTCAAAGTAACCCTCTCAGAGTAGGCATGCTGGGTGTCAGGAGCTCAACTGCGCCAGGGTGAGAGCTGAGCTGCCAGGTGTTTGAGTGGCCAATTAAAACAACAAGGCAGCAGTAAGAGTTAACAGCCAGGAGTTTAATCACTTACTACAGTAATGTAAGCCAGAGCTCAAACCGGAGAGGAGTCAAAGCGCTGACTTCCCTTGGTCCATTTTTTTCCATGGAGCAGCACACCCTTAGAGGAGTCTCACTGCCCAGTGAGCCCTGAACAAAAACCTGGGGCAGTTTATGGATACAGGGGCCTTGGGGAGAGAGAGAAGTAAGGGCTCAGAAGAGTAAAGATGAAAAAGTACTGAATACTGAGTCAGAGTGGAGAAAAGTGTCTTCAGGTTCCCCCTACTCCCCAAGGCGTCCTTGGCAGAGGTGCCTGAGAAAGCCTTCAGCAAAGGCCCAAGATAAAGGGACCTCCAAGGTGCTGGGGCCAGGAATGTAAATATGTATAGCAGCATGGCCGGCTAGAGGGTCCTGACTCCTTGAGTCCAGCTCCCTTCGAAGGGCAGTGCACTAACTGTGCCCCAAGTCTGGTGTGGACAAGGTAGTTTCCATCTGTGAGACCTGCTGGTAGCCTGGCTGTGTCAGTTGCCCCAATGTCACCATTCTTGAAAAACAGTTCTCAGCAATATGGTTTCTAGAACAGCCAGGGAGGAGTCAGCTACTTGGCCGTGAATTTTCATGTGGCTGTTGAGTGTGGATCAGGAGAAGGAGGGTGCTCTAATAAGTTGCTCACAACAAGAAATAGTGATTATATATATAATCCTTTTGTAACCATTCCCTACTAATATCAAGGTAAAACTCCTAAGCCCTTTTTTATAAATTAGTCAGAATTTAATTTATAATTTATTTTCCATCCTTTTAAAAACTTTTTACCAGTTTAACTAGGATGCATATGTAAATTTGGGGTGAATATGGTGTCATATGTACACACATGCACAAAAGGTGATTATCTGGGGCTTTCAAGTACTAATGACCATCCACTTGGGAACTAAATTACATATTTAGAAGGAAAAGTACATCTCCAAATTTTAGGTTAGAGTTAGTTTTATGTTTTTCTTATCAACAGTGGTTCTAACAATTGCATATTTCCCCTTCAATTCAGGGTGCATATCTATGCTAAAAGCTACTCTGTCTGACAAATACATTATAAAAACAATAGTCAGTCGAGTCTCAATTTTGTCATCTATAAAATGAGAAAGATTCAATGAGAGTATACGTATATGAAATAAAATTTGTTTTGTTATGACTACGATTTTTGCTTTATTACCAGAATAGTGAGTGACTGAGAATCCCATTCATTTTGGACTTAGTCAACATAGAAGAAAATTCTGAATGATGGTGAGAAAAAGCATGGTGAATGAGAAGAGAAATCAAGACTCACCAAAATTTAATTTTCATCCTTTCTGAGAAGCTTCAGAATCCACAGCCTTGCATCCAGTGGTACAGAGGGCCCTTGCAGAACTCTTGGGTCACAGGTCCTGATGCATAGCTAGAGTGTGCTGTGACCTTGGCTTCCAATCTATTTATGTAGAACAGAGGGGACTGTCATCACTCCTCTTTTTGTTCAGAGTCTGCTGTAAGGTTGAATTAGGCATCAAGATATTAGACAGGATTCTTTCATTGTGAGTGAGTGGCAGAAATCAGATCAGAGTTAAGGGGAATAAAAATGAGAGGAGAAATGACTGACTCACACCAATAGGCTATAGAAAGGGTAAAAGTAGAATTGGGCCCCCAGGGATGAGGCCATCATGGCTTTCTACACTGTCCACCTTACTCTGTTTCTCTCTGCATTTTCACTGTTTTATCATCTATAGTAAAAGATAAGGGTAGGAAAAACAAAACATATTCTGACAATTTTGGGTTCTCATACTTAAAATATTACTAGCAAAGACAAAAGAGATCTCTGATTGACTTGAAAAACTACGAGAAAGAGACTGACTGGCCCAGTCAGGTTATGTGACTTCGTCTGTGGGCTCTAGGAGGGACCAGGATGTGGGAAGTAGGGAACATCAATGTTTGGTTCCAACCAGACCAAGAGGTCGAAGTAGGGAAAAAGCAGTTGCCCAAAGGAAGAGGGTTGCTATCCCGAGGAGATGATGAAATACATGTTATCTGCTATACTTGCATAGTTTAAAAAGATTAGACAAGGTTATTGTTTCCAAGACTTTAATATTTGAGATACCACTTTACAGTATTTGCTAAGTGCCTGTTTCCCTGGCATTAAGGCTTCACTAGGTCAATGACAATGCTTCCAAGCACTGCATTTATTTTGCCTCATGGATGTGTAAATTCTGTAAGACCGTGGTTTTGGTGTCTGCATTAGAAAATGACTAAAACAATGACCAATGTAGGTGGTGTTAACTCAGTGCCTTACAATTTCATTTACTATTTTAATAGAATTCTATCAGCATCTCATTTTTCCCACAGCATGCAGTTTGCTCACAATCAGCACAGACTGAACCAGCACAGATTACAAACCAGTGGAGTCCCAGGCAATGAGTTTTGCCGTATTCACATGCATGCTCAGTTGATCAATTCCCTCCATGTGTTTTGAAACAGAGTGAGCCCTTCCATCAAAATTTTGACTTTAGTGGTTCCCACAATGATGATAACAACCAGCACTTGCACAGAAGTCTAATTCCCTTATGAGGAAACTGAAAGTTAAAGATGCATATTCTACTGTCAGTGGCCCAGGCCCATAGTTATAAAATGGAGATCCTGTTATTTTCTCCCAAGTTCAATGCTCTTTTCCCTATCCTATTCCATCTCTAGCACTCACAGCCTGCCAGAGGAGGCAGTCTTTTTTTAGAGAAAACTTACTAGTCCTCTCAAGCTCTCCACTTTTCATATAACTAACCCACTATCCAGCTATTATTTAATATAATAATAACACCATTCCTCTATCCTAGAGAGTCCAAGCTAGCGATCTGGCCTATATACCTACTGCTTTCTCAGTGTGTTCAGAATATTTGAATTTATTAATTCAAGTGGTAATAGTTGCATAAATACAATGTGCTAAACTCTGTACAAGGCACTAGGGGTGTAAAACCCAGAATCACAATATTTATTCAGCAGAAATAGTGAAGATCATAGTTGATTGAAGTATAATGTGATAAACACTTAACTGGGAGAACTGCAGGCTGCTCTTACAGCATACACTAGTAGAAGCCATGCATTGGCTCATTCATTAGTATAGCAGTGAAACCTGATTTTGGTGGAGACATGGGCATCCAAAATAATACTGCACTTTCAGTTGATTTTTTTTTTTTCGCAGCTGAGTGTGACCATGCAAAGTTCTGGCCAATGAGATGTGAGCAGAAGTGAAATGCACAATGTCCAGTTGTTCCCTCAGAGGAAGACATAGGAACTATCTTTATTTTTGCCATGCTCCCTGCTAGTTGGAATATATTATAGATGTGGATAAGCCAATTTGGGCAATATGAATGAAGACAAGTTCCTAGAGATAGTGAAGCAACAAGGTAGAGCCTGAGGCCCTGACACTCTCAATCTCCCACCCCAGGCCTGGTCTGCTTAAGCTCTGTATGCTAAATGAGGGATAAATAAAGTCTATCCCATTGGAAATAAGCTTCTGTTATTCTGAGGCTCTATTATATTAATAGTAGTTAAACCTATGCTGTAACTGTTATAGAGGACCGTATAACCCAGCTTAGAGGATGAGGGAAGTCTTTCAGGATTGAAGCTAAGACCTTTGGTTGAGTCCTGAAGAAAGTTCCCCAGATAAGTATTCGGGGGTTGGTGGTGCAAGTAGTTAAGAGCATTTCTACTGAAAGGAACAGCATATTTAAAGGCTCAAAGATGATACCCAACATCTCATCTCTAAGGGCCTGTGTGTAGTTGAATGAGCTGGACCTTGGAATGAGAAAAGATGCACGGAGTGTAATGACACAAGAAATATCAGTCTGGTCCAGCTGTGAGGGGCTTTTACGTCATGTTTTAAGTTTTAAGTCGTGTTAAATGTGATTCGACTTTATAGTAAAGGTGTGTAATGGACACATTTTGTCTCATATGAAGATGAAGAAAAGTTCAAATGAATCTCGATAATAATAAAAATGCATTAAAAATACTATGCAATAACTATTCCCC